>JBDJHY010268141.1:0-10193 GCA_039654485.1 Withania somnifera
TTTCAACTTGTCATTGCATTTTTGAGTTATTTTGTGGAAAGTTGGAAACTTTCTAGCCTTGATAGGGGGTGTATTTCACTCAAACAACCTCCTATGTCATTTTATTTGATTCTGTTGAGTCTGAAATATGTTTTTCACTCAAAAAACATATAAGGTTTTTCAAATTTGGACTCCGTTTCAATTTCACATATCTGTTTGAAAAATCTACAGTTGCAGAATCTGCAATAGGCGCGATCGCGGTTAATTAAAAAATAAATAAATTAATTAAAAATTAAATTAAATTAAATTAAATTAAATAGGCGCGATCGTGGTAAAAACAAGTTAGCATAGCGCAGCCAGTTATAAAGAGAAAAAATAATTTTTATGCTTATTTTTCAACTCTTTTCCCAATTTCTTCTCTAGTCCTTATACAATTTTTGCTGGGGAATTTCGTCAAAATTATTGAGAAAGTTTTTGAAGATTTCTTACATCATTTCCCGCTATCAGTACGTCTTCTTCTCCGTTTTAAATTCTTGAAATCCTTCGTTTCCACCATTAATGGCACCATAAGTTGAACTTGATAGAATCCTTCCATAATGTATAATTTTTTGAGTAATTCTTTATAAATTAATATATATTGATCCTAGAATTATTATAACACCGAAATTCCAACATTAAATCCGTAAAGATTGAACCTTTGACCCCTTTAGGGTCAAATCTTCGCGGGCTATTTTGAAGCCCTTACGGCGCTTGAATTGTGTCCAATTTTGGAGCACAGGTTCTTAGTAACGTTGGAAACCCCGTAGTGAAATTTATTTTCAGTTTCAGCAAGCGCTCTTGCAAGCCTGTTTTAGTCCCATTTAGGGCCTAATTTTTGGCCCAGTTCAGAATTTAGTATAAATTACACCGTAAGAATAATATTAACTTATAGAATTCATTAATGCAAGTTTTAGATCATTCAAAGATTATTTGATATCAGTCAGAGCAATATTCTTGAGATTATAATGCTTTGTCGTCGAACGACAGGTAGGCTTTGTGGGGCTATCTCTGGGTTTATAGCTTTAATAATACTACTAAATAGCATCCTTGGGTTGGGTATCTAGGTTGTATAGCACCCTAGTATCGTTCTTTCATCCGTTCTATGTTGATAGATTTATGTTGGCACCTGAGTGATATGAGGCCCGAGACTTAGTATTTGATTATAGATACCTGTGCAGGGCATAGGATGTGAATGATTCATGTTTATATATGATATATATATGTGTTGTTGGTATATTGTGTATTTATGACACGGAGAGACCGAGCCTAAGGCTCTGATGAGAGTGCATTGGGGCTAGGTAGTATCACTTTCAGATTATGAGCTTGATGGATGGCGGATAAATTGATGATAAAGATCCATAGCGGATGATTTGATGGTAGAATTTCATGGTAATATAAATATCTAAATGAGAACATAATAATAATAATAATAATATATGTAATTATCTTTTACTAGTCTAGTCTAGACATGCCATCAAGCACCCGGTAATACTATTTTTACCTGCTTTAGTCCAGGCTTCACCTCCTGACACCGAGACTTACATACATATATATCTGGTTTTATTAATAAATGTTGGTACTTGAGGCCAACCCAGAATCGGCAGTGAGTACAGCATTGGGACTTTGGACCGTCATCATACGGCAGTGAGTACAGATTTTTACACATGTGGTACTAGCAGTTGTGATAATATGATATTTATTATTGATGACCATAGGTGATACTACCAGATGCATCAACATATAATGCCTTGAATGGTCGAGTACGACTAGCAATATTTCTGACATGATATGATATATAGGCTGTAAGCCCTAATTTGTCGAGTTGTGCTTGATGGTATGATTGATATGAGACATTATATGCCTGCAGAATAACATTATTGCGAGGCACTGTATGTCGATTATAATTCATTGTGGTTCTAAAAGTGGGATGTGGGGTTCTATGAAGACCATGTGTTTGTTACTTTTCTGCACTTGTCATCTTCAGTGTACCCTTGGTAGTATGGTGATGCCTACGGGTGAGCGTGTTTCTTTGGTGTACGCTTTACTTATTTCTGTGTGGCTTGTCAGCATTTAATTTTTTACTTTAGTATTTATTAAGTAATTCTTAATTATTCTGATGGGATACTTGTGTTTCATGTGATTTGGGATTAGTGTTGTATACTCCTGTGGATTTAATTATCCTTTCACTTTAGGTTACTGGTATATCATTCATGTTCTACTCCTTATCTTCCTTTATTATCATTATTTATTGTGTATATTTTCACATATGTTGTTGCAAGGATGCCAGGTACGTTATCTTTCATTGCATGCGATCCTACTATATGATTTTCTAGCACTATCAGTCTATATGACATTTGTTTGTACATCAGTTGCTAGTTTCCTATATTGATCTATTTGCTTCTGTGACCCCTTTGCTCTTTTATTCTGTTATTTACATTTATTATTGTTATGCACTGTTCAGGCCCTCAAATCCTACTGAGTACAGGTTGCTTCGGTGACTTGTACTCATACTACACTTGCACTTGTACAGATTCGAGTACAATTTTCCATTCCTTATAGACAGACCACTGTTCATTTGGATTCCATTCAAATTGGAGATTCAAGGAGAGCTTGGTATTCATCTTAATCCTGCTTCACTTCAGATTTATGTTAATTGATCTCCATTATATTTCAGAGACATTTTGATATTATATTTATTTCAGTTGTTATCATTCTATATTCAGAGGTTCGTTCAACATTTATACCAGATGTTGGGTTGTTCCTTCTAACTTAATTCCATAACCTTTTATTATTTTAGACTTTTGATATTCTTCCGCATTAAATATAGTAGTCCTTCACTTCGGCTTCTGACTATGGGGTTTGGTTCTCCTATAGGTGGTATAATAGGTGTCATCATGATCCGAGAAATAGAGCCCTGAAATGTATGTGCCTCCTCATTCTATCGCGTTTAGAGATACAATGTGAGATTTTGTCATTTAGTTGTGCCCTACATTTTCTCAATTTATGCGTTTTGTCTCTTTTGTACCTTCTGACACAATCTTGTACTTAATTTTATTTACCTCTCTACTTTATACTTTACTAGCTCTGTATACACTGATACCAGGTCCTAGGAAGGTTGGTCGGTTCTGTTATGTTATTTTTCTTTTCTCATTTTTCCTTTTCTCTCCTTTATTTATTTAACTGTGCGTACCGTACTAGTCGTAGTAGCCCATAACAGTGGCTCTAGGCTACAAGGTTGGTCCTCCTCTTAGTGGGATAGTAGGTGACATTATGATCCAAGAAATCATTTTATGGAATCTTAATATTAGAGCATAGGTTTCAATTTGTGTGGGTTTTAGATTAGTAGGTTTCTAAGTAGAGTCTTGTGGATTGGTACGATGAAGTCCATATATTATGTTCATGAGGCTACAATGGCAATTTAGGAAAATATTCCACTTCCTTGACTATGAACCATGCATCTTCTCCTTCATGGTCTCTTAAAACCTCACTTGTTAATATTAACTCTCCAACAAATGGTCTATTCGAGGTTTTCAACGACAAGGGCGAGTCTTCTATACCAGTATTTAGGGATTATGTGATTTGCAAAGGTAGGGACTGATTTGGAGTCGGAGGATGTACTAGAGTCATCGCACTAGCTAGAGTGTCAGGAATGGGTATAGGTCCATAGAAGGGAACAAGATAGTGGCTAGCGATGTTCAATTTCATCACCAAGTAGACTTAGGGTCAACTTTGACACTAGTCAGACTAACGACCAAGCAACTTCTATAGAACTTTCTACATGAGCACACCATTGGTGGGGTGTTCCATAGTGTGTGGAGGGGTTTCCAAGCCAAAGATGAGTTTAGGCACTTGTACCAAGGTCAAAGGTATATTGCTGAGTATGAGGTTTGATTCTATGAGGTTGTAGCACTGATGTGAGGCCAAAATACCACATATTTAGCTATTATTTGCCTCGTATATTAATTTTTTATTTTATTCTTGAGTAATAAATATTTTATATTGTGCTAATATGGTATATTATGGTGTAGGAATTATTTTATACGAAAAGGAAGAAGTTTGGAGCTCAAACGAAATAAATATGATAGATTACAGTAGGAATTTCAAGTAGACAACTTAATGGAATAAAACTAGTAATATAATATAATATTCATTCAATTGTAATAGCAATTTACAATTTGCAATTTCGCAATTGAATTGTGTTGCGACGCGTTTTCCTTATTTTTTGTTGGTCAGCAAAGTTTACTGCCTATCGTGACATGATATTTATCGTGATGTCATTCTTGAAATCAATCATGATACGGATCACGCAATGATCCCTCCTATTCCATCAGAAATTAGTTTCCAAGTCCATTTTGGACTAGATTATTTTATTTGGGGTTATTTTCTGCACTTATAAATACCCTATTTTGCACAATAAATTGAGGATGGTACATGTTATTTTAGGGTAGATATTTTTTTGATTTCAACATTGTATTTAATATTTTTAGAAGACTTTTAATCTAGGGAAAAATCTTGGAGCCGTATTGGAAACCACAGAACTATTGTATACACTTTTCTTCTTTTTTATTTATATATATTTATGTTTTGTTTTGGATGATTTATTATAATTATTCCATGTATATGTAGCACTAATTTTTCACGACCCGATTTCGCGAATCAAGATGGAACCTACTATATCCCCAGTAGGAGAACCAACCCTGTAGTCTGAAGCCGAAGTGGAGGACTACTAAATCAATTGTCGAAAGCACATGTATAATAATCATAAGAATAAATAAAATGTGGAGGTTTAAGACTATATAAATACCCAAAACCCAGTATCAGTGTTAAAGGAACCACTAAATACAAAAACTAGAAATAAAAAATAGATCTAATACAACTGTGTCTCAAAAATACATGGAGATCAAATAAAAATGTCAAATCCGAAGTGAAGCAGGTAAAAGTTGAACGCCAAGCTCACCCCAAATATATGAGAAATAACATAACTGCACCAACAGCTGGTTGTGATCAAGGTCGGAAACTTATACTCGGATCTGCACATTTTCAAGTGTAGTATAAGTACACGCTGCCAAAGAAACATGTACCTAGTAGGCATCGAGGGCCCACTGAGTACATAACAATAATCAAGGCAGTAAATAACATAATACAAAGGGGTCAAAAAATCAAATACCCCAACAAAAAAAAAAAGCTAGCTACTCAAATAACAATCAAGTAAAAGTAGACAAGTATAGCTAGCTAATCATATAACACTATCCCAGGTGATGAAGGAAAACGTGCTCGAAATCCTTTCACAATATATGTGAACAATAATACAATAAAAAAGGAGTCAATGAAGATAGGAGTAGAACATAGACGGTATATCGCTAACGTATAGTAAAATAGAAAGAAATTAACAATATTCCAAGGCACCAACTCCCACATAGAATGAATTATCAATTAACCAATAACAATAATTAACAGTAATAATGGTAATAATGTATGAAAATAAATGCTAACAAATCACCCAGAAAGAAGTGTAGCGTACACTACAAAAACACACTCACCATAGGCCTTACATATCAGTCAGGGTAGACTGAAGAAAGGAAGTGAAGAAAATATCACAATACATGAAGTAACATATCATGTATATGCATCTCCTCCGGCACCTATAGGTCTATGAAGTAACCGATGGAAGACTAACCTAATTTTTTCGGTGTATATTCATATCCCCCTACTTAGTATACCCCTTCCGCCATGTCATGTGCAAGCCCGGAGGTAGGTTCATGGGGGTGCATCACCACATACAATTCTAACGTTATCATAACCTCACATCCCAAATCACATAGCCTCAAAGGTGTCAACAGTTTGGCATCTCCTTCCTAATATCAATAGTACCATCAAGCCGTCTTCGATAAGTCAGGCGTCCAACGCCTCAGTGTATAGCTATATCACCAATATCCTTGATAAATCAGTATCTAGTATCCAATATCATTAATGTGATAGACCTCAAACACTGTACTCGTTGTCGTACAATGACAATCTCAAGTCCTAGCGGCTGTACTCACTGCCAATTCTGGGTTGAACTCAAGTGACAGCGAATTAGTCAAATAATATTTTACGATGTCAAGATTTAACGTCTGGTCTATAAAAAGTATAAATAGTAGTATTATCGGGAACTCGATACCACATCGAATCTAAAATAGTAAAAAGGTCATTTACTTATATTATTATTAAATATTTCACTTCCTCCACATATTTTATTATTCATTCTGATTACGAAATCTATTTGTAGCCTCTGTAGATCAAAAAATCATGTGGTGATACCGACCAGCCCTAACGAACTGTCATTGGAGACATAGGCCCAACCTCTCATGTCACTAATGCACAACATATCAACAAGTCTATATATCCTCACATGATTATGTAATATCAACATCTTATGCCTTCAACAGGTATTTCTAGTAAATTTCTCGGTCACGACACCATATCATTCACATACAAAATACAAATATCAACAACGCATGGGGAAAAAAAAGGTACAGTGTTGCTATATCCACCAAACTACCAAACCCATGCATGCTATATAGTACAATTATTAAAGCTATAAGCCCAAAGATAGCCCCACAGAGCCTACATGTCGTCAAACGATAAAGCGCTGCAAGTTTGTTGGAAGCATCATAATTCTGAAACATAATTCTCCATAATTCCCCAACACCTCCACTAGCCTAAAATCATCATTTCGGAGTTGTTGGAAGAGTCATAATTCTGATCAAACACTCTGAACACCAAAGTACCATCCAAGCTCCATTTTAGTCCATAAGTTTAAGTAAAATCCAAAAATTGGTATAAATTGTAAAAGAAAACTCTGAAACATAAACTTAAGGTCAATCCTGACTCTGTTAGAGATTACAGAGCTAACGAAATTGTCAGTCCCAAGTATAAATTTAAAATTGAGCTCGTCTTGAAGGAAAGTTTACTTTGGTCAACAAGTACTTAGTTTTAAGATCTAAAATAGGGAATTTGAGATATCTCTCAATCGAGTCACCAAGGATTAGAACTATCGGTTCCAGCAAGTTATAAATGACTTGGGACAATAAGCGAAATACTCTAGAATGCAAAACATCACATATTTATCATAAATGACCATGAAGGTCATTACAAAACTCTTACTATTTGAATCTTCAACACACCCACAGACTTAAACTTGGGGTCAGATCTTACTATGGACTTTCACTAGTGTCCTTGCTGATGGGCAGGAGCATTACTTTCACCTGATGAAGACCTCACATGAATCATCAATAAGGGAGGGAAGTAGATCAAGATCTCTAGAAATAGATAATGGCATGACGTACAAAAGGATTCAATAAGTGAGTGTTCCCTAAAAATCTCCCTATAGACTCTCAAAGATAGGATGCAAACATCTATATATCGATTGGAGGGACTCTACTAGACACCTTCCACCGTACTAAGGATACCGATGAACCTTGGCTCTCATACCACTCTATTACGACCCATAACTCGGGTCATGATGACGTCTACTATGCCATTTATAGGAAAGCCTATACCTCATCCCTGAGTGACTAGCAACAAACTTTACCTTGAAAGACAACAAGAGAGAAGCTAAAGAAGAGGAAAAAAGAACAAATATAGACAATTAACAAGAACTACACCCAAGACCTGGTATCAGTACTATAAAAAGAATCGATGTGCAAGACATAGAACAACTACTCTAAATAAAGCCAGATACAAGCTGATTTCGACTACAAGTGAAGATAGAGCTACTGTTGATGGAGAAGGGCTGGCCGAACTCCATAAGCTCACCATATCCTCGGTACAAACAACATCATCAAAGATAACCCAAACTAAAACCTGCATCATGAAGAAAATGAAAAAGTATAGTATGAGCACCAAATACAATAGATACCCAGTTGCGTCATAGGATGATCGAACACACATAGATAAAAATAATGTAATAATAAGATACAAAATTGATGAAAAAATAGCAAGGAACAAATAGTAACAAAAGAAAGAATCTAAGAAGCAAACAATAAATAGGGAAGGTAACTAACTAACTAGACGACAACATTCAAAAGAGTCTAACAAAGTACAAACTAATGAGCAGAACAACTAGAAAGAGAAGCCACATACCTGGACCACAAACTAAATAATGACAAAAAAAAAGGTATGACTATACTATAGAGTCAATGTCTGATAACCGACAAATACCCTATGCGGCTAACATATAAGGCTAATGTAAATAGAGCCAAATCATAGTACACCACCATCAGAGGAAACTACTGACATAGGTAAAGTCAAGACATCGCGACACATACCTGGGGCTCCATCATAGTAACTAACTAATTTGAATTCTATGAACTACTAAAGGATCCATCAAACATAAGGTAATAAATACTAATAAGAAGGAAGAAAATAAGGCAATAAGGTAAAAACAAAAGATAACAAACAAAACCATACGTGGCACCCCATCTTACCAGTTAGACACTCAATAATATAACCAGGCAAAAAAACCTATTGGTATCCCATTCTACCAATAGATATGCCCAAACAACCAAGAACCCAATGTGATCTACCTCATAGACTTAAAGGGAACAAACAGTGTAGAAGTGTGCAATGAAAAGGGGTGTAGCAAAGTATATATGCCACAATAGTAACCCCACACACTTCTCCTACGACACTATGGATCAAAAGATAAGACGCATGTGAGACATCTCTATATACCTCTCCTATGCCGTATACCCCTCCTCCAGGCGCCTAGAAATTTAGACGACAGGGCCCATGAGGGGCACAACCTTCAGCATGACAAATCTCATAGTAATGATGTCATCAAAGTAAAGATGCTAAACCCCGAACTCAACTCATATATAATATCCAGTCAAAAATCTAGCATGTATTCATCTGAGAAAAGCCATTATAATCGATGAAAGTTCATAAAATAAGGTTTAAATGTTTGGGAAAATAACTCCATACTGCTCGACAGTCGTGGAAAGTGTATGCATGTAGGAAAATTTTTGGGTATTAGTCTGATGAAAAGTCAAAGTTGTTGTCATAATATTAATCAGTGAAGTCAAAGATCAGGATATACTCAGCCTAAGTAATTGATGCATGCTTGAAATATAGAAAACAATATGGCAGTCTGAATCAGCCCATGACCACCAGCTAAAAGTGGGGAATGGATGCTAAGCTCAACTCCTAAGTTTTATCCCCTCCCAACCAGATTAAGGTCCAGAGTCTCGAGTTAAACATGCAAAAGGTGCTATTACAGCCTAAAAATACGTAATAAGGCCAAAGCTCAGAATAAAAAAATAACAAAACATTTACCTTAATAGGTTCAGGGAAAGACATTCACGGGCAATGACAAACCAAGATAGTCATACAAATCATTTAGCAAGGAGAAGTGATCATAAAGGAACATACTACAGGGATTCTATCCACATTGATATTAACAAGGGTCTAGGAACCCACCACATGCTCAACAGGGTAAAAAATAAGGTAAAGTACCAACAAAAAGTCAACCAAAGGAGACCAAAAAGAGCATGAGTGATACAATGTCACTAGCTAACAAATCAACTAGTAGGGAGATAAATGACTAGAAACTAGGCTAAGGAAACATAAATGAGGCAAAGAAATAAGATAACAAGGAAGAGAGTGATAAAAGCTTAATCCCGACCCACATGCTAGCCAGTCAAACTATTAAATACCATATACAAGCACAATCTAAAAGAAAGATAAGTCGTAACCTACCTGGAGGTTGGCAAATTTATATGTACAATTAGATGAAATCTCAAACTTTACCAAAAGGCCCGAACAAGTCCAAAACTATCAAATTTATACTGTACAAGTTAAAACTTGAAGAACAATACCCATAGTGCTATATAAAGGCCCAGGTAGAATTTTGGGCTAAAATTGGCTCGTAGGCCTCACAACCCAAAAATATAAATAAGAATATTGATGTGTGGTTCAAATTTAGGATTAATCATATACAAAACGAGTGAGATATTAGTTTACAAAGTTAAAAGTGCAAAACTTTTCATATATAAATTATGTTAGAAAATGCAGAATTTAGTCGGATAAATGATGTATAAGTGACCCTTTACCTTCACATAAATGCCAACAATAATTATTACCAAGAAGGCTAAGATTAATTAATTTGATTAGAGTAGAAAATGTTCTCCTTTCCT
>JBDJHY010268142.1:0-10396 GCA_039654485.1 Withania somnifera
GCAAATGGCAGTGTGCAAGTTTTTTTTTCCAATATTAAATCTTTTTTATTTGAAAACATAGTTACTTTTTTAATTTAAATATAGTTAAAGCTTTTTATGAATTCAAGCCAAAGGAAAAAAGTTAAAATTTATTTATTTATAATTTTCTAGATATATTAAAAAAGTTAATTAATATACACTTTCATTCTTTTCATTTTATAAATTATCTATTTCAAATAAAAACTTTAATTCCATAATAAATTTTAAAAAATTAATTTAAAAAAGAATAACTAAATTGTTTAAAAAATATAATAAATAATAATTAAATTTCATGAAAGTTTTAAATTAAATCAAGATTTTTTAATTAAATATTTTATTTAAGCTATTTTTAAAATTCATTTTGAACTTTTGAAGAAAAAAACCATTTTTTTTAAAAAAAATGTTTTTTTAGGATAAATTAGGGGAATGAGATTACAAATAAAGATTATAGAGATCGAATCCGACGGTGGAGTGAAAATGGAATAACACCAAACTAGATAACCAATCCCATCATCAACCCATTTAATTTTTAAAAAAGTGTTTGAGATAAGAACATGCAAAAACAAAATTTATAATTATGTGGGAAAAGCTTAAAACTATTGATTTATATGTTATGGGGGTAGGGTAGTTACCAAAATACACTTGAGAAAAATAATTAAAAGCTGGAAAAGCTCAATCGACGAACCATTCCATGACTCTTGGAATGGTTGAACGAATCTATTGTATGAGTCGTACAAAGATTTACACGACTTGTGAACTCCCTTGAGTAATTAAAAGTTTACTAGGGAGTTCCACTACGGCTTCATGACTTATGAACTATTCCAAAAGTCATGCAGTAAGTCATAGACTTGAAGGCTATAATTCAATATGATTTTTGGATTCCACAACTTGGACCACAGTTTGCAAAATTAGTTCACAACTCATGTTCTAATTCATGGAATGGAGGATCAACTTAAGAAGTTCTTGATCCAATCCATGTAAAATAGTACAACCTGTGGAATCATTTCCATGGTCTATAAAATGGCTCATGGAATTAAGGACTATGTCAGTCGGCTCTACAAAGGGGTTTACAACTCGTGAAAGTTCGTGAATCCTCTCATAAAACCTTCTTTAGTCATTTTTCTAAATTTTTCTGCATTTCTTTTAAGAATACTACACAAAGGCTAATTTCTAAGTATGGAAGTAGTATGGGGTATTACAATATCTCCCTCTTAGAGTCATTCATCCTCAAATGAAAATAGGAAATGAGCCTCAGTTGAATTTAATTAACAAGGATGACTAAATAAATGTTTGACATGTACATGACAGCTGAAGTAGAACTAGACATAAATGAACATATTTGGAACGAATGTAAAAACATGAAAACATCAAAGACAGGTACTAAACATGGGACTAAAGGAAGTAGAATAACTAGAAATAAGGATTTACTACCTCATGTTGGCTCAATGCTAGGATGGAATAGGTGCAAGTACTTTGCCATCATAGAAGCCTTTTCTTTCCTTGCAGCTCCTTCAATGTACTGATTTCTCTATAGTACTTTAACTAAAGCTACTTTTTTGGAGTTTGCAGACCTGACTATCCAAAATCTTAATTGGTATCACCTCATAAGTAAGGTTTTCCTTCATAGAAATACTCTCAATAAGTAAAATCAATGAAGGGTCTCTAATGCACTTCTTCAACAACGAACTATGGAAAACTGGATGCACCACTGTCACCTCACTGGAAGGTTAACTCATAGGAAAACTGCCTACCTTTGTAAGAATTTGATATAGGCCTATAAAATAAGGATTGATCTTTCCCCTATTTAAGAAAAGTATCACCCCTTTAATAGGTGAGACCTCTAGAGACACCCAATCATCAATCTTTAACTCTAAATCCCATCTTCTAACACCAACATAGGATTTCTTTCTACTCTAGGATTTCGTCAGACTTCTTGGAAGATCTAAAGTTTCTATATAGCCTCAAATACTAAATATAGTTCTATCAAAGCTGCATCCCCACCTTAAACTATCAAATGGGAGATCTACACCTCCTCCCATAATGTTCCTCAAGTGCTCGAAAGGTAGTTTTTATTATAAGAAAATTCTCTCAAAGGTAAGCGGTCATCCTAGGTAATTTCGTAATTGATTACATAGGTTCTCAACATATCTTCCAAAGTGTAGCTAGTCCTTTTGTCCTTAGCATCTGCCTATAGGTCAAAATTATGCTAAGGTAAACTTAGGTACCAAGGACCTTCTGAAATAGATCTCTAAAATTGAGAGGTAAACTAAGTAGCTTTGTTAGAGATGGTGGACAAAGGGACACCTTCCTTCCTGACTATCTCCTAAATATAAATCCTACCATAGCCTTCTGCTAAATAACTTATATTGACTGGTAGGAAGTGAGCTAACTAAGTTAACATGTCTACAATTACCAAAATAAAGTCAGGTTTCTTGCAATTATGCGATAATCCCATGATGAAATATATGTTTATCACCTCCTACTTCTAAGTGGGAATATCAACGTTCTGAGTCACACCACATGGCCTTTGGTGCTCGACCTTAACCTATTGGCAATTGGGATACTTAGCCACAAAATCACCTATGTCCCTCTCCATCCCATTCCACCATCAGACTTTGTTCATGTCTTTATATATTTTTGTAGAACCTAGATAAATCAAGTACCTAGAACTATGAGTATTTGACAGGATATTAAAGAACACCATCTCCCTTTTGCAGAATACTTGAAATTTTTACTTATGAAATAGACCATTGACCTGGTGCAAGTCCAAATCACTATCCTATTTCTCTTTCACCTCCACAACAAAAGAAGACTCAGATGCATTCCAGACCAAGAATCCACTATCATTTGTACCAACCAATCTGAATCCCAAGTGTACCTCTTTAACTAACTCTTTCTTACCTTTTTCAATGTTAACGGTACTATTTATAGATAGTCTGCTAAGTGTGTCTGCCACCACATCAATCTTGATTGGGTGATACATCTGACCCATGTCATAATCCTTATGAATCCCAAAACACACTCTCAGATGAAGATTCAACTCCTTATGGCAAAAAACATACTGTAAACTCTTATTGTTAGTGAAAAATATCCACAAGAACACCATAAAGAAGATAATGTTAAAAAATTTCAAAGAAAACATAATAGATTGTCATGAGTCAGATAATCTTATTCATGAACTTCTGGAAGCATATGTTATAGCCTTCCCATTATACATCTACACATACTCGAGTCCAACTCAATAGCATTGCAATATTCAACAAATCCTTTTATACCTTATGGTAAGGTCAACACCAAAGCTGAACTTAATCTTATATTCAACTTCTAAAAACTTTCTTCACAAATATTGGACCACTGAAACTTGACCTTCGTCTAGGTCAACTTAGTAGAAGATTATCTATGAATAATAATCCTCAAATAAATATGTAATAGTAACAAACCAAACCGAAGTAGATATGAATATCTGATGGGATATAGGTATGAGATAATTTCTAAAAGTGTCTATGTTTTTGAGAATCAACTAAGATACCCTTTCTAGAGATGACATGACCCAAGAATTCTACTTTGTCAACCAAAAATCATAATTGTAAAAATAAGCATAAAGTTGACGGTCTAAAAGGGTCTGAAGGATAACTCTGAGATGACAAGCATGATCCTCCTCACTTTTAAAATAATATTAAATAAATCATTATATAGATTATCACAAAAAGGTCGAAGTACTTCATGAACACCTTGTTCATGAGGTCCATATAGTTAACAAGAGCATTGCTCAGGCAAGAATATATGACCACTAACTCAAAATGGTCATAACGGGTTCAGAAAGCTATTTTGGGAATATCACACTCCCTGACCTTAAGTTGATGGTAACCTGACCAAACAGTACTTGGATTTTTTAAGACCAATCGGGGATCTCCCTTCACCACCCCTATGGGGATGGTCTACAGGGTTCATAACTACTCCCAGAGTTTACCTAGTCAACTCATACATCCAGCTCTACCAAAACTTTTCTAGTTCATCCAATATTCCCCACTTTTCTAAATGTTGCTGAGAAATTTTTTGATATTAAATAGACCTCCCAGAAGATAATTTTAATATGGTTGATTTTCCCTCTTTTGTAATCAGTTTCGCTACAACACCCTTCTCTAGTTTATTATCCACCCTTTCCAAGTGTGATTTCTAATACAGATTCTTCTTTTGATCAATCAAAACTCATTCCCAAACTATACAAGCTTCTTCCAAAGCATATGTTTCTCAAAGCAAAGGAGGAAGGCTGGGCAGAACGTACCACGAGCCCTCTATCTCACACATTTATCCTGAAGCAAGTGTAGTTCAACAGTTCCACCTGGATATTTTCTTTATTTATCAAATAAACTGACGACAACTTCTTTATTTAAGCCTCCATTAACAACCACTTATGAATCTTTTTTCTAAAGAGATTCTATTCGAAACTATTATATGTCCAAGGTTCAATATTGAAATAATTTTAGAGGTTTTCTCTGACTTTGTTTGTGTCAACAAATAATTCAAAATACCTCGACTTTTTTAGAACAGGTCCTATTCAAATAGAAATGATTTGAAGAACTTCTTTTTCCACTTTGGAAAAGAATGAAAGTTCCAAATAAAGGACCTTGGGGCAAACTCTTTGTTGTACAAGTGTCAAGTCCCGACGGCTTATGTGCACCGAAAGATTTCTATTTTATTTTTAGTCTTTACCCTATTGTTGGTTGTAGCCTTTGGGTACCAAGCAAGCCTTGTATAATCAATAGTCCTAGGTTGTATAGAGGTATTCAACAAGTGCCACTCAACTACTAACTAAGCACCTGTATTTCCTTCCTAATAATAGCCATAAATGACTTGTTTTTGGTAAGACATGAACATTTCTATATGTTTATTTGGGGGTGCATGATAGACATCGGTACTTAGTATATTTCTCTGTCTTTCTATTCATTTTTTTGGTCTATACCAGATTTTTTTTTCAATTTTGTGAATGGACTAATGGAAAAATACGTAGCTCGGTTGAGTCAAAAGTGTGATAAAGAAATATAGC
This sequence comes from Withania somnifera, assembly GCA_039654485.1. Taxonomy (NCBI): domain Eukaryota; kingdom Viridiplantae; phylum Streptophyta; class Magnoliopsida; order Solanales; family Solanaceae; genus Withania; species Withania somnifera. Next base: position 5,066 of record JBDJHY010268142.1, read on the forward strand.
TTTGTTTCCTAATATAGTTAGTGAATACGAGTTACCTCACCTTAAGCCTCACAAAACTACTAACACTATTATTAGGCCTTTTTTTGTTTTGTGCTATTTAATCATAGGCCGTCAGAACTTGCTTCTTAGCGCTACATGGGAAGAGCCTAGGAAAACAGCATCATGGTTTAACCTAACACTGATAAACAGTTCGTTGTTTTCACATGGAGGTAAACTTTGATTGTTGTGAAAGTTACTAAATGAATTTGTTTCATTCTAATTCGATCTTAGAAGAAAAAACTCACAATTTATAGGATTTGAACCTATGACATTGTGATTTGGAGACCCACGTATTTCAGAAATGGTTGGAACCTTAAAGCTACTTAAAAAATTCTTCAATATAGGGATTGGATATTAATTACTGATTGTGGTGGTCTACAACTGACAATAGCTTATACATATTGTATTGGATCCATATTTCTTACGTGCAAATAAAGCAAGGGCATCCTAAGGAGAAACACTAGGCCTGATGAACCCCTTAACCAGAAGGTCAGCTAACTGGTCCTTCAACTCTATGAGTTCATCTACAGCTATCCTATATAGTAGAATAGAAATAGGTTGAGTATCTGGGAGAAGGTCTATCTCAAAACCAATCGGTTAACTAGAGCTACTTCATTGTTCCAAAGTCGGTAAACCTGTCTATCCAATATTTGAACTGGTATCCCCTCATTAGTGAGGTTGTACCTCATAGAAGTACTCTGACTAGGTATCACCAATGCACTTCTTAAAAAACAAAACATGAAAAACCATATTTATTGCTACCAACTCCTTTGGAAGGTCTAACTCATAGACCACCAGGCCTACCTTTCTTAAAATCTACATAGGCCTATAAAATAGGGACTGAGCTTCCCTTTTTTTAACCGTATCACCCTTCATGGGTAATGTCAGGACCCAATATTGTGGATCATGATGGCACCTACTATACCACCAGTATGAGAATCAAACCTCGTAGTCCGAAGCCGAAGCAGAGGACTACTACTTTTAATGCAGAAGTATATTAAAAGTGAAAAGATAATTAAATAATTTGCGAAAGTCGTAATGAATAACATAATCTACCCAAAAAACCTGTATCAGTGTCAAAAAAACTAGTAAGTACAGAATGATAAAACTGAAGTAAGTGTAGTATCAAGATGTCTCTGAAATACAATAGAGATCAACAAAAACATAAGTCCAAAGAGAAGCAGGAACAAACTGGACGCCAAGCTCACCCTAAATCTTCGATATGAATAAGATCCAAACGAACAGCTATCTGTATATCACGAATGGGAACCTGTACTCGGATCTGCACATGTGCAAGTGTAGTATGAGTACAAGTCACTGAAGCAACCCATACCTATTAGGAAATGAGGGCCCACTGAGCACATAACAATAATAAAAGCAGTAAATAACAAAATACAAGAAAATGGTCACATAACAAATAGTATAATACGGGAACTAGAAACTCAATTACAAATCAAGTATCACATAAATGGATATCGCTAGCTAATCATATAACAGGACCTCGGGGAATGAAACAGAACGTACCTGGCATCCTTGAAACAACATATATGAACTATAACACAATAAATGGGAACCAAGGAAGATAGGAGTAAAACATGGTTGGTATACCGGTAACCGCAAGTGAAAGGATAAATAAATGAAAAAGAGTATAAAGCACTAATCCCACACAACGTGAAACCACAACTAGCCAATAAGGACAACTATGCAGTGATTTGAATAATAAAGTAAAGAAATTCAACTCTCACAAGTCCCCCATAAGGAAGCGCAGCGTACACAGAAACATGCTCACCCATAAGCCCCCCATCCGACCTATGAGTACACTGAAGAAAATAAGTGCAAAAAAGTAACATACACATAATCGTTATATGAACCTCACATCCCACTTTCAGAACCGCATGAATCACAATTGGCACATAGTGCCCCGTAATAGTGTTATCTCACCAGCATCTAGTACCTTATATCAGTGTTATCTCGCCAGCACATAGTGCCTTATATCAGGGTTATCCTGCCAACACATAGTGCCTCATATAAATCATATCATATCAGTAATATCCTCTAGTAGTCTTGACAAGTCAAGACGATCAACACCGATGTATAGTAGTATCACCTATGGTCCTCAGTAATCAATATAATATATTTCCACAACTGCAAGTACTATTGTGTCAAAAAGTTGTAATCACTGTTGTACAACAACAGTCTCAAGTATCAGCATTTATTAGTAAAAAGATATAATTCCCGATGCCAGGAGGTGAAGCCTGGACTAAAACAAGTGAAAACAATGTTACTGGGTGCTCGATATGATGTCGAGGCTAAGACCATAAAAGATAATTAATTATATTATTATTATAATTATTATTAAAGTATCCTTGTTTATTTCTTTATAACGCTATGAATCTTTATCATCAAATCATTCTCTAGCCATCATGGCTCATAAATCATGTGGTGATACTCCCCAGCCCCAATTCTTATTGGAGCCTTAGGCTTAGCCTCTCGTGTTATGAATGCTCAACATATCAACAACATATATATATATATATATATCACATATAATCATGAAATATCCACATCCTATGCCCTGCATAATATCTCTAATCCACTGCCAAGTCTCGGGCTCCATATCACTCAGGTGCCAAAATATCAATATCGACATGGAACGGATGAAAGAACGGTATAAGGGTACTATAAACCCTATCTAACCAACCCAAGGATGCTATTTAGTATAGGTATTAAAGTTATAAGCCCATAGATAGCCCCATGGAGCCTACCTGCCGTCCGACGATAAAGCACTGCAAAATCATCACTCTTACTCGAACTATTGTCAAATGGTCGCTAAATGATCTAAAACTTGTGCCAATATATTCTATATATTAATACGAGTCTAATGGTATAATTTATAATAAATTTCATATTGGACCAAAAATTTGGCCCTAAACTAGCCTAAAATGGGCTTGCGAGGCCCGCTTGCCAAAATTGAAAAATAAATTTCACTTCGGGGTTTCCAATATTACCAAGAACTCGTGCTACAAAATTGATCACAATTCAAGTGTAGGAAGGGATTCAAAACAGCCCGTGAAGATTTGATCCTAACGGGGTCAATTGGATTTAATGTTGGATTTCAGAGTATAATTGATACTAGGAACAATGTATACTCAACTAACAAAGAATTACATGAAAATATATATATATTTGGACATGATTTTATCAATTTCAAGGCTTGGAGCCATTAATAGTGGAAACTAAGAAATTCAAGGGTAGAAAGGAAAGAAAACTTACCCCAAAACGTGGAAGAATCAAAGAACAATGATGAAATTCTGCTTGGGAGGAAGTTTCTGCACAAAAGAATGATTGAGATGGAATATTATTGCTTAAATAAGAAGTTGGGTCATTGAATACATTATATACTTCCATCTCATTGGATTGGCCAGGGCCCAAGAAAGTCCCTAGGCCACTTCTGAAATTTCTGGTAAAAAAAACATAAGTATTGAAGCAAGAAGTCAGCCCCGATCTGAGCTGAGCTCAACGAGGTGAGCTGACGATATGAGATGGCGAGGTGACCTCATGCCTAGATGAGCTAGCCAAGCTGAGCTCATGCCTAGCTGAGCTAGCTGAAGTCGAGATCAATTGTAGGCTTCTGCTGTAGATTTTCCAACCGGGGTTTCGGTATTGAAACGGAGTCCAAATTTGACAAAACAAATATGCATTTTGAGTGAAAAATACATTCTGGACTCAACAAAATTGACTATATTGACATTCAAGGTTGATTAGCAAAAATGACCCCAAACAAGACAAGGAAATTTCCAACTTTTTCTTAAACAACTCAATCTAGCATGAACACCTTGGGAAGAATACCAAGGGTCAAAATATCCTCAATTAACCATTCTAGAGCTGATGGAAGCATTAGAATTCTGATCTAACACTCCGAACACGAAAATACCACCCCAGCTCCACTTTAGACTTTAAACTTAACTAGAATCCACAAATTAGTGTAACTTGCAACGGAAACTCCAAAACACAAACTTGAGGTCAATCTTGACTTTGTTTCGTATTACAGAGCTAACAAAACCATTGGAATTAAATTCCAAGATTTTCTTGAAGTAAAGTTGACTTTGGTTAACGAGTACTTAGTTTTAGGCTCTAAAATAGAGAATTTGAGATATTTCTCAATCGAGTCACTAGGGATCCGAACTATCGGTCCCAGCAAGTCATAAATGACTTAGGGAAACTACCAAAATGCTCTAGAATGCAAAACATCATGTATTCATCATAAATGACCATGAGGGCCATTACAACATCCAATACTAAAAGGACTTTCATCCCCGAAAGTCAAGTAAAAGCATGAAATAAATGAGAAAAGAATGTACCTGATGCCTCAAACAGCTATGGATACTTCTTTTGTATCTCACTTTCGATCTCCCATGTAGCTTCCTCGACCGAACAGTGACTCCACTGAACCTTAATCGCTGGAATCTCCCTAGACCTTAATTTTTGACCCTCCTTAGCCAAAATCTTCATTGGCTCCTCAACAAATGATAGATTCTCATCCAACTGTACTGAATCCTCATGGATAACATGTGACTCATTGAGCATACATTTCCGCAACATAGAAATATGGAATTTCGAATGCACAACTGATAGCATAGGATATAGTGCCAACCTATAAGTAACATCACCCACCCTCTCCAATGTCTTATATGAATCGATATACCTGGGACTAAGGTTTCTATGCCGACAGAACCTTATCACAATGCGTAAAGGTGATATTCAAAAAAACGCCTTAACCCCAACTCCAAACTCTAAGGCACAAAGCCTACAATCAGCATAGCTCTTTTGCCTACTTTAGGCTGCCCTCAAGAACCTGATCTAATAAAATCACGTAAAAAGTCTATAGACTGGAATCTGGCCTCAAAACCATCAAACCGACCAATAGGTGATCTACTCCGCTGTAACGCCCCGTATTTAGCATATACTAGCCATACCTATATGACATCATATGTGTCCTTATGGTATGGATAAGGTACTTAATTTCCTATGTAATGAGTGTTGGTAAAGTAGGTTGATGAGACTGTCTATATATCTAGTTCAACACGATCAAGTTAACCTCAATTTGAAAGTATCTAAACTTGATATTGGAGGGTGATATTTGAGTCTAAAGTTTAGGATGGTCAAGTGAGTCACTTGTTTAACTGAAATAGGCTAACAGGATGTGTAATGGACCAGATTTAAGCCCATGTTATTAAGCTTACTTGAGGCCCAAACTAAGTGACATAAAAGGGGAAGAGGAGTGGGCAGCCC
>JBDJHY010268152.1:0-10396 GCA_039654485.1 Withania somnifera
ATGGGTAAGCGTGTTTTTATGTACGCTACGATTCTTTCTAGGGGACTTGTCAGCGTTTATTTGCCATACCTTATTATTATTAGTAGTATTTTTATTACTTGTTAGTTTTTATTTTTGGTGAATTGATACTTCATGCAATGTTGGATTTATGCTTTGCACTCTTATTTAGTCATTTACTCTATTACTTGATGTTACCGGTATTTCCATGTTTTCCTCCTATCTTCTTTTGACTCCTGATTTATTGTATTATTATTAACATATACTATTGCAATGATTTCGGGTACGTTTCCTTTATTGTGTGAGATCTTGTTATGTGATTCTCTAGCCATACATGTCTACTTATACTTGATTCTTATTTGAGTACCTAGCTTTCCTTGTTGTACTATTTGCTTCTACAACCCCTTTATTGTATTGCATTATTTAGTGCTTTTTTTTATTGTTAGTGCCTAGTGGGCCCTCGAAGACTACTAGGTAAGGGTTTTGTCCAGTAGCTTGTACTCATACTACACTTGTACATGTGCAGAATTAAGTATAGGTTCTCGACCGTGAGTACAACTAGTTGTTCATGTAGATTTTAATTTACTTCAGAGATTCAGGGTGAACTTGGCATCCGGCTTTTACCTGTTTCTCTTTGTCTTGGCATATCTTTTGATCTCCATGTATTTCAGAAAAACAGTTGTATTAGACATTTTAGATTTCTTATTTTTATAGTTTGTGTTCGTTTGACACTAATACCGGGTTTTGGGAATTTATTTTGATTCCTTAAACCTTCACATTTATTTATCTTCTAACTATTACACTAGTGCTTTTCGTATTTGATATGGTAGTCCTCTGCTTTGGCTTCGAACTAAGGGGATGGTTCTCCTACTGGTGGTATAGTAGGTGCCAACAGGATCTACGAAATCGGGTCGTGAAAAGTTGGTATGAGAGCCTAGGTTTATTGATGTTAATGTACATAAGTGATGTCTAGTAGAGTCTTGTGTATCATTGCGGAGATTTATGTTTCTTATCTTCAGGAGGCAATAGTGACATTTAGGAATAAATTGACTCTTTCTTTTGAATCCTGTCGTGCGTAAATCCTTGATGGTTTTATGAAAATTCTCGTTCATTGTCATCAGTCTTTCATAGATTCCTTATAGGTGTTGATCTGAAGCCAGGAAGAAAGCTAGATCTCCATCAGAGGTGCCTACTACAACTACCATTTTGGAGGTTCCCTAGTGCCTACAGTATCTTTTGCTGCACCAACTGCAGTACCGATAGCAACACCCATTCCAACACCTACTGCAGCGTCGTCTCCTAACATACCTAGCATATTGTTGTAGCTACTTAGTACTTATAGTAGTCTTCCTACAGAGGGATCACAGCCAGCAGTCCCAGTATCTCAACCTACTGCTATAGTCCCTATATTGTAGTCAGTTCCATTGGTTATTCCAGTAGTAACTTCTACACCTGTTTAGGTTATACCATTGCCAACTATTGCTTCTACTATTGAACAGTAGCCAACTATGACCGACACAGAGTAGAAGCTCCTGAGTTCATAGAATTACTAGAGTACTAGGAGTGGATGCCCATGAGTTCATAGTTGATTGCGAAGAATGATTGACTAATATGGGTGTGATGCAGACCCATGGTGTAGCCTTTACGACCTACCATATGGGTGGTGCAGCTAAGTAATGGTGGAGAGAATTCATGGTTTGTAGACCTACATGTTCATCCCAGCCGACTTGGGCTGAATTTTATGAAGTGTTCATGAAGAAATTTATATCCAGGGCGAGAGGGATCACTTGAAAGAAGAGTTCGGAAGGCTTGAATAGGGTCCTATGACAATTGTAGAGTATGAGGCTATATTTTATTAGCTTTCAGGCTATGGGTTGAGTTTATAACTATAGTGGCAGAGAGAGTCCACCAATTCGCTTATGGGTTGAGAGATAGGCTCCGCGTAGGGGTAGCATTATTTGTTTCTGACGGTATTCTATTCTAGGCAGTGTTTGATCAAGAAAACTCGATAGAAGCCCTCAATCTTGAGTCACATCAACGCGATAAAAAGAGGCAATGATAGCAAAGCGGTTATGGTGGGTCCCGTTATGGTGGCTGCGGTCAGTTCATCAATCACAAGGCTAGTCTATGAGGCTGGTGTAGCCGTCCTTACAAGTTTTATCTCCATCTCCTGCATAGTATTCCCTAGGAGATGGTTCGTCATATCAGGGCAGTCAGATGGGTTTTGGTAAAGGATCTCGATAGAGTGGGCCATTTGGGTCGTGTTATGAGTGTGGCCTTGTGGGCTATTTTGTATTGATTCTCCTAGAGGGATATTATTTAGCCTGCTCCTCAGTCTGTACAGCCATGAGATCAATTCCTTTGATGGTAGGGGCGGTGGTCACAGTTGAGTTCGTCATGGTTGTGACCACCAGTTATATGCTATTCCTGCACGACCTGATGTTGTGGCCTCAGATGTTGTGATTATAGGTTTGATTTCTGTGTGTTTTATACCTGCATCAATATTATTTGACTCTGGGTCTACTTGTTCATATGTGTAATCTTATTTTACACCATGTTTGGGGTTGCCTAGTGACGTAATGTCTATATCTATGTATGTTGCTACCTCAGTAGGGGATTCTTTAGTAGTGGATTGGGTGATTCGATCATGTTTGATTTCTATTGGAGGATTAGACACATTGGCTGATTTAATATTTCTAGATATGGTGGACTTTGATATTATTCTAGGTATAGATTGGTTGTCTCCCCATCATACAGTTTTGGATTGTTATGCCAACATTGTAACCTTAACAGTACCAGGTTCATATTCAGTTTTGTGGAAAGGTTCTAGTGGCCACACACGGACATGATTTTTTTCTTGCCTTCATGCTAGGAGGTTAGAAGGGAGAGGGTGTTTGGCATACTTAGAATATGTTCATGATATTCAGGCTGACTATCTTACTTTTGAGCCTATTCCTATTGTTTTTGTGTTCCTTGATTTACTGCCCACCTACCTACCAGGCCTACCACAAGAGTCGGATATTAATTTTTCTATTGACATAGAGTTGGGTGCTAAGACCATTTCTATTTCTCCATATCTTATGGCTCCTACTGAGTTAAGGAAGCTGAAGGTTTAGCTTTTGGATTTCCCATATAAAGGTTTTTCCATTCCAGTGTGTCACCTTAGAGCGCACCAGTTCTATTTGTAAAGAAGAAGGATGGTACAATGAGAATGTGTATTGACTATCGGCAGTTGAACAAATTTAATATGAAAAACAAATATCCTATACTAAGAATTGATGACTTGTTTGATTAGCTTTAGGGAGCAGCAGTGTTCTCTAAAATTGATTTGAGGTCTGGTTATCATCAGTTGCAGATCCAGATAGAGTATATTCCTAAGACAGCATTCAGGACCCATTATGGTCATTATGAGATTTTGGTTGTGTCCTTTGGCCTAACTAATGCTCCAGCAGCTTTTATGGATTATATTCGTAGGGTTCTTAAGCCATACATGGACTCGTTCATGATCATTTTTATTGATGAAATACTAGTGCATTCGCGGAGTATGTTCGATCATAAGCAGCACTTCAGATTCATCCCCCAAATACTGAGAGAACATAAGCTTTATGCCAAGTTCTCAAAGTGTGAGTTTGGTTTGAGTCCATCGCATTTTTGGGGCATGTAGTGTCCAAGACTGGAATTAAAGTTGATCCAGCAAAGATTCAGGTGGTACGTGACTAGCCAAGACCGACTTCTATTTCTAAGATTCACAGTTTTATGGGTATTCCTGGATACTATCAGCATTTTGTCGAGGGATTCTCTTCGATAACAACACCTTTGACTAGATTGACTAGGAAAGATGTTACGTTTTAGTGGTCTTATGTGTGTCAGTTGAGCTTTTCGAAGCTCAAAGTCTGATTGACTTCAATGCCAGTTTTAACCTTGCTAGTGGAGGGTCAAGGATTCTCTGTGTATTGCAATGCTTTCAGTACTTTTTTGGGTTTTTTCTGAGGTAGCAGGGTCGAGTTATTGCATATTCTTTGAGGAATCCAATGGTGCTTGAGCATAACTACTCTACTCATGACTTAGAGCTGGCGGCGCTAGTGTTTACGCTTAAGATCTGGAGGAATTATCTGTATGGTATCCAGTGTGAGATCTTTACTGACCATCGTAGTCTTCAGTACATTATAACTCAGAGCAAGCTAAATTCCAGATAGCGAAGCTAGGTTGAGATACTAAAAGACTATTACATTTCCATTCTCTATTATCCGGCAAGGCAAACTTTGTGGCGGATGCCTTGAGTCAAAATGCGGTTGCTATGGGCAGGCTAGCAGCCTTGTCTATTTCTGAGAGGTCATTGGCGGTTGAAGTTTAATCGTTGCCTAATTAGTTGTCTAGGATTGATCTGTCAGATCCCATGCGTGTTTTAGGATGCGTTGAGGCCAGATCTTCCTTGATAGATCAGATTCGATAGCTTCAGTTCGAGGATAAGCAGTGGTTGCTCTTTGTAGTTGGATAGTAGTCGGAGAGGCTGGCAGAGCTTCTATTGATTTAAATGGTGCACTTCAGTTTGATGGTTGTATTTGTGTACCTCAAGTTGGTGACTTAGTATAATTGAGCTTGCATGTTGCTCATAGTTCTAGGTATTCTATTCATCCTTGTGCAACCAAGATGTACTGAGATCTATGACAGCTGTATTGGTTGAGTGGGATAAAGAGGGATATTGTTGAGTATGTTTTTAAGTGTTTAAACTATCAGCAGGTTAAGTATGAGCATCGGCGACCAGGTGATTTGCTTTAGAGACTCCCTATTCCAACTTGGAATTTGGAGCGAGGTGACTATGGATTTTGTTTCTTGGTTGTCGCGGACTAACAAAGGTTGTGATATGGTCTAGTTCATTGTAAAAAGGATGACCAAGTCAACGCACTTCATTCCTACTCCTCCTCCTATAATGTTGAGCGTCTAACTCAAATCTACATTCATGAGGTGGTTAGATTGCATGGTGTTAGGGTATCTATCATTTCTGACTGAGGCACCCAGTTCACCTCAGAGTTTTAGAGGTTTTTTCAGTAAGACTTGTGTATCGAGGTTCATTTGGCCACATATTTTCATCCACACACCGATGGTTAATCTAAATAGACTACTCAGGTGTCAGAATATATGCTAAGGTCTTGTGTGATTGACCTTGGTGGTGCTAGGGATTAGTATCTACCATTGGTGAGTTCTTTTATAATAATAGCAATCACTCTAGTATTTAGATGGTACCATTTGAGGCATTATACGGTTGGTGGTGTAAATCGCCTATTGGTTGATTTTATAGTTTTGAGGCCAGAGTTGGGTCTACAGAATTATTGCATGATTCACTTGATCAAGTTTAGTTGATTCAAGATAGGTTGAGGGTAGCACATAGTAGTAGAAAAGTTATACTTCTTGTAGACTTCGTGCCTTAGTGTTTGGAGTTAGTGATAAAGTTTTTCTGCGGATATCTCCTATGCGTGGGTGTTATGAGATTTGGCAGGTGGGGCAAGCTCAGTCCCAAGTATATTAGGCCATATGAGATTTTTGAGAGGGTTAGTGATGTTGCCTACAGGTTGGCTTTGACTCCTATGATTTCAGAGGTCCATCCGGTATTTTATGTTTCTATGTTGCGGCGGTATATTCCCGATGAGTCTCATGTCATTTGGGAGGATTCAGTGCAGCTAGATGAGGATCTATCTTTTGTTGAGGAGCTGATGAAAATTTTGGCTACAAATATGAGAAACTTGATATCTAGGGAGATTCCAATGGTTAAGGTGTAGCGGAGGCACCTTCTAATTGAGGAAGCTACTTGGGAGATCAAGAGTTAGATGGGGAAGCAGTATCCACAGTTGTTTGAGGTGTCAGGTACATTCTCTTCCCATTTATTTCCTATCCTTACTAGACTTTCGAGGATGAAAATCTTTTTAGTAGTGGATGTTGTAATGACTCTCATAGTCATTTATGATAAATAAGTCAGTAGTTTCCCCAGGTCATTATTACTTGCTGGAACCGGTAGTTTGGATCCCTAGTGACTCAGTTGAGAAGTATCTCGAATTGGCTGTTTTATAGCCTAAAACTAAGTACTCATTGACCAAAGTCAACTTTCCTTCAAGACAAGCTCGGAATTAAATTTCGACAGTTCCATTATCTTTGGATTGCCAAACAAAGTCAAGATTGACCTTAAGTTTGTATTTTGGGGTTATCTTTTGAAATTTATGCCAATTTATGGATTTTTGTTAAGTTTAAGGCCCAAAGTGGAGCTTGGGTGGTATTTTGATGTTTGGAGTTCGGATTGGAATTCTGACACATCCTTCAGCTTCGTAATAGTAATTTTAGGCTAGTGGAGGTGTTGGTTCGTTTACCAGACTTGTCGTTACATTTTCGAGGTGTTAGTTGAATTTTATTCTAAGTGTTGACTTGGTCAACATTTATCCAAAACGACCTTAGATTCTGATTTCATCTACGCTGTTGAGTATGAAATGTCATTTTGGGTGTGTGTGCATAGTTTGTTTGCGTAAATTAGAATTTGAATGCATTTCGAGTGGTGATTCAGAGCATGTTTCTTCTCTTGGTTCTGCTGGTAAACCTATAGCTGGTGTAGGATTTAACTGTTCTTTGCAATCATGACTATCACTTGCGCTATCGCAATTCAATGACCAATTACTCTTCTCGATTGCAGAAGGCCCCACATAATCGCAATGCCCAGTTCCCCATTACTCTATACGATAGCGTAGTAAGTCCAAGCGATCTAGATGAGTAAATTCACTAGCAGTTTATAAAAAACTCTACACCACCCTACATTTTAATTCAGCAAATACCTTGCAATTTCTTCATTTTCATAGCAAAAAACCACTCCCAAACATCATTTCAAGGCTAAGATACCCCTCTCATTGATTGTCCTTCGTTTCCTACGTATCATGGGTAAGTTCTTCTCCGTTCAATTCCTTAATTTCTTGATTTCCTCCGTTGGTGACCCCAATTGATGAATTTAATTGATTCATACCATAATCAGTATATTATTGCATATTTCTTTATTCCCTAAGTATATTTGATTTGTAGTATCATTAATATATTGAAATTCCAACGTTTTATTCATAAAAATTATGTTTTGATCCCGTGTATGTCAAATATGTCCAGGCTATTTTGGAGTCCTTCCCACAACTGAATTGTGCATAATTTTGGTGGATGAGTTCCTGATAATGTTGGGAACCCCATAGTATAATTTATTTTTTATTTCGGTGAGCGGGCCCCTACAAGCCTATTTTAGGCTCGATGTTAGGCCTAGTCTCGAATTTAGCATAAAATATACTGTTAGACTGTTATTAATATATAAACTACATTGATGCAAGTTTTAGAGTGTTTGGTGATCGTTTGATGTCAGTTGGAGTAAGATTTGTGAATTTGCAGGGCTTTATCATCGGATGATAGGTAGGCTCCATAGGGTTATCTCTGCACTTATAGCTTTAATAATTGTACTAAATAGCATCCATGGGTTGGGTAGCTAGGTGGATATAGTGATCCTGTACCATTCTTTCATCCATTTCATGTTGATAGTTATATTTTGCATCCTACTGATATGGTACCTGTGACTTAGAAAATTGACTAGAGATACCTGTACAGGGCATAGGATATTGATATTATAGGATCATATGTTGATATATATACTTATTGATCTGTTGTGCATTCATGACACGAGAAGTTTGGCCTATAGCTCCGATGAGATTGCATTGGAGTTGGGTCAGTATCACTACTTAATTTTTGAGTCGTAGAGGCTAAAGACTGATTTGAGTAATAATGATGAATAACGATATAAGTTTATAATTTGGAATATTTAAAAATGATATAAGTATATGGCTTTTTAACTGTATTAGACTCAGCCGTTGTATCGTGCATCCGGTAATACTATTTTCACTTGTTTTAGTCCAGGTTTTATACCATGGCACCGGGAAATATCATTTGACTAATAAATGCTCGGACATGAAACTGACTCCATTTGGCAGTGAGTACAGCCACTGGAACTTGATTCTGTCATCATACGACAGTGAGTACATCTTTTTGACAAACATGGTACTACTGGTTATGCAAAATTAAGGATACCTAATCTATTGAGACTATTGGTGATACTATGATATACAAGCGTTGTACTTTTTGACTTGCCCAGGACTGATTGATGAGACTTTTGATACTAAGCACGATATGCCAGACTATTGTGACCCTTGAGCCTCTAAGCTTCGGGATGTGAGGTTATGATGATGTTAGAGATCATACGTGGTTTTATACCTCCATGGACCTTTCCTCGGGGCTGTGACTGACATAGTAGGGGTATATGGCATTGGGGAGATATATCTGGAATATCTAGGTTAGCCTTCATGGGTTCTGCCTTCTGGAACTATGGGTACCTGAGGAGGAGCGTACGCAGGACTGGTTACTTCATATGTTTGTATTTACTTTTTTCACTTGTTTTTTTCAGTGTACCCTTAGGTTGTCATGGGGTCCTATGGGTGAGCATGTTTCTATGTATGTTGTGCTTCTGTCTGAGGGACTTGTCAGCGTTTATTTGTTTTACTTTATTATTCCTATTACTGCTTAGTGGTTATTGTTACTTCATGCTATGTGGGATTTTGGTGCCTTAAACTCTTCTTCCGTTATTTACTTCGTTTACTTGAGGTTACGGGTATACCGTCCATGTTCTACTCCAGCCTTATTTTGACTCCTCTTTATTATATTATTATTCACATATATATTTTTAAGGATTCCGGGTACGTCTTCCTCCATTGCCTGAGATCCTGTTATGAGATTAACTAGCGATACATGTCTATTTGTAACTTTATTCGTAATTGAGTAGTTAGCTTCCCTTGTTGTAATATTTGCTTATATGACCCCTTTATCATATTCCATTATTTACTTCTCTTATTATTGTTATGTGCCTAGTAGGCCCTCGAAGCCTACTTGCTACGGGTTACTTTGGCAGCTTGTACTCATACTACACTTGCACATGTGAAGATATAAGTACAGGCTCCCTACCTGATCATAGCCAGTTGTTTGTGCAGTTTACATTTTACTTCAGAGATTCAGGGTAAGTTTGGCATCCGGCTTTTACCTGCTTCTCTTCGGCTTTGGCATTCATATTTGATCTCCATGTATTTTGGAGACACAACTGTATTAGATATTTCATATTTTATGTTTCTGTACTTAGTGGTTCATTTGTCACTGATACTGGGTTTTGGGTGTTTATTTTATTCTTTAACCTTCTGCATTTATTTATCTTCTGATTATTACACTTGTACTTTCCGTATTTGAAATAGTAGTCCTCCGCTCTGGTTACGGACTACGGGATTGGTTCTCCTACTGGTGGAATAGTAGGTTCCATCAAGATCTACAAAATCAGGTCGTGTCACCATTAATGAAGAAAAAGTACCATGAGAGTGATGCAACAATTCCTTTAACACTAAAGTGACCTTAAGTGGGGATTTTAGAGTTCAAGTTTTGTCAAGGGTGAGATTTTGGGAAAATTTAACACTTAGCCATTTTTTAATTGTGTGGAAACTATTTAAATACCTAGAGTGTTCATACCATCACGATCGTGGCTTGTTTAATTTTTGTGTTACAAGTTATATGATCGCATCCCTTAAGAATGTATACTTGTGCGATAGCGTGACTGTACGACGCGATCGCGTTGACTCTCGTGATGCTCAAGTGCACAATCCTTTCCAGCTTACTAGAAAGCATCCAACCTGCTCAATTTTCCTTTAGTAAAACTTACACTTCATGGATTAGCCAAAAATAAAACAAGATACGACCCTAAAAACTACACAAAAATAAAAAAAAATGTACTTAAAAATCAAAACTTATGAAAACGAAAACTAGAACTTACCATCCACCTTTTGAATATTTATCTCTCTATTTCAAATACTTAAAGCTTTGTCCGAATTTTAATCCATATTTACCATGATTTTCAAGGGACGACATATGGACAAGAGAAAAGGCTGACACTTAAGTATCGCATTCCGTACTCCTTGGCCTTTGCATGAGGGATATTTGTTTTGTCTACTTTGAGTAGCAATAACACCCCTGGATAAACTAGAGTTTTCAATCCTAATTTTTTCAAGTCTTTTGCTCACTTCTAGTCTCATCTCATCAATTTCGGCATCATGTATGATCTTTGGTTTTGATAGCTTTCAAAGTTCTATAATCTCTTGCACATCAATAAAGACTTTATCCTCAATAGATAGCAATCCAATATCAAGACTCCCCATCCTTTGGTAGAACATGTCATATGCCTCGATATGTAAATTCAAGTCGTCATCCAAAGTGTATGTGTCATATTTAAGTTGCTCTATCTCACTGCATACATCAAAATGCTTAGCTAAGAAGTCTTCCATAACTCATAATGCGCATTCAC
>JBDJHY010268172.1:0-10396 GCA_039654485.1 Withania somnifera
CTTTATATTTTTGTTCTTCTCCATTGTATATTCGAAGACAGATGGATATTGTATTTTGTCACTTTTGTCATTCTGTATATTAACGGTTCTTATGACATTGACATCAGGTTTTGGGAACTTATATTACATCTTATTGTTTTTTCGCATATAATGTAGTAGTCCTCTGCTTCTGCTATGGACTACGGGGTTTGGTTCTCCTACTGGGTGGATAGTTGGTGCCATCATGACTCCGAGAAGTTGGGTCGTGACAAACACTATTCTAGAGCTTGTCCTTAAAGGGGTACTCCTTATCCTGCTTCTCAATCTATACAGCCTTTGAGGTTAGTGCCTCCTTCGTCAAGATGCTGGGGCATATGGTGGTAATTGTGGTGGTAGCCAGTATGGTAGGAGCATTGGTCATGATAATGGTTTTCATGAAAGTGATCGCTAACTTTATTCTACTCCGGCTAGGCCAATGGAGGAAGCCTTAGATGCTGCTAATACAGGTTTGATTTTTGTTCTTTTATAACTGCAACAACATTGTTTGACCCCAGATTCACTTACTCTTATGTGTCTACTTATTTTGCATCCAGTTTGGGGTTGTTTAGTGAGATATTATCAATATCTATGAATGTTGCTATCCCTATAGGGGACTCTTTAGTGGTGGATCAGGTGATCAGGTCATGTATGATGTTTGTTAGTTGGCTGGATACTCTGGTAGACATGTTGCTATTAGATATGGTAGACTTTGATATTATACTAGGCATGAACTGGTTGTCCCCTCACCATTTTATTTTAGATTTCTATGCCATACCATAGTTGTGTCTTGTTCATCCCTGGTAGTGTGGAAGGATTCTAGTAGCTGTACATTGACAGGGTTTATCACTTGCCTTCAAGATAGGAGGTTCGTAAGGAGAGGATGTTTTGCTTATTTGGCATATATTTTTGATGTTCGGGCTAACACTCCTTCTCCTAAGTCTGTTCCTGCAGTTTTTGAGTTTGTTGATGTGCTTTTGACTGACCTACCACTAGAGAGAGATATTGATTTTTCTATTGATTTAGAGCTGGGCACTAAGCCCATATCAATTGCTCCTTATCGCATGGCTCCTGCAGAGTTGAGATAGATGAAGGCTCAGCTCCAAGATTTTTAAGGTAATGGTTTTATCCACTTTAGTATTTCTTCATGGGGTATGCTAGTTCTATTTTTTGAAAAGAAGAATGGTACTATGAGGATGTGTATTGATTATTGGTAGTTGAACATTATTACAGTTAAGAGTAGATATCTTATGCTAAGGATTGAGGATTTGTTTGATCAACTTCAGGGAGCGACATTGTTCTCTAAGATAGACTTGAGGTTTGGGTATCACCAGTTAAGGATTTAGACAAATGATATTCTCAAGATGGTATTTAGGACTCATTACGGTCATTACAAATTCTTGGTCATGTCTTTCGGTTTAACTAATGCTTCAACAACATTTATAGATTTGATGCATAGGGTGCTTAAGACTTACTTTGATTCTTTTTTATCGTGTTTATTGATGATATCTTGGTGTATTATCAGATTATCTGATCATGAGAAGCATTTAAGGTTGATCTTTTAGACACTGAGAGAGGAAAAACTTTATGCCAAGTTCCTAAAGTGTGATTTTTTATTGGAGTCTGTTGCATTCTTGGAGAAAGTGGTCTGAGGATTCTGAGTTGAGCTTTTCGAGGCTTAAAAAGTTATTGAGTTAAGTGTCAGATTTGACCTTTCCAGTTGAGGGTCAAAGTTTCTTAGTGTATTGTGATGCCCCTGGTGTGGGTCTAGGTTGTGTTTCTAATACAACAAGGTCGAGTAATTATTGTGTATGCATCGAGAAAACTGAAGGTTCATGAGTAAACTACCTCACTGATGTCTTGGAGTTTGTGGCAGTAGTGTTTATGCTCTATATTTGGAGACATGCTTATATGGGGTTCAGTGTGAGATCTTTATTGTCTTAAGTATATTATGATCCAGGGTAAGTTATACTCCAGGGTGTTGGAGGTGAATCGAGTTGCTGAAGGACTATGATATTACAATTGTCTATCATCCAGGAAAGGAAACTGTCATGGATGATTCCTTGAGCTGGAAGGAGGTTAGTAGGGTATCTTAGCATCCTTGTCAGTTTTTAAGAGTCCATTGGCGATAGAGGTTCAGTCTTTAGCTAGTTGTTTGATGAGATTTGAGTTATCAGACACCTAAGAGAGTTTTAGCTTATGTTGAGGCTAGGTCATCTTTATCAAATCAAATTTGGAAGCATTAGTTTGGGGTTCAGTGCTTGACTTCTCTTTGTGATCATATGTTAACTAGAGAGGCCGAGATGGTATATATTAATTTGAATGGGGTTGTTTGGTATGATGGTCACATATGTGTGCCATAGGTTAGTGACTTGGTACATTTGATATTGCGTGAGGTGGTTCGATTGCATGGTGTTTCTATGTCTATCATTTATAACAGAGGCACCCAGTTCACTTTAATGTTTTGGAGATTTGTTCAACGAGATTTGGGCACTGAGGTCCAGTTGAGAATAATATTTCATTCGCAGACCGATGGTCAATTTAAGTGAACTATTCAGGTATTGAAAGTATTGAGGGCTTATGTGTTTGATTTTGGGGTTCTTGGGATCAACATCTTTCTTTAGTTAAGTTTGTTTATAATAATATCTACCACTCCAGCATTGAGAGGGCACCATTTGAGGCATTATATGGTAGACGGTGTAGATTTCCTATTGATTGGTTTGATGGCTTTGAGGCTAGAGTATAGTCTTTAGATTTGTTGCATGATTCTCTTGATTAGGTTCGATTGATTCAGGATAGATTACGGGTAGTGCAGAGTAGGCAGAAGAGCTACACTTACGGTAGGCTTCATGCCGTAGAGTTTGGGGTTAGTGACAGAGTATTTCTGAGAGTGTCTCTTATGTGCAGTATGGTGAGGCTCAATAGGATGGGCAAGCTTATTCCCAGGTATGTTGGATTATTTGAGATTTTTGAGAGAGTTGGAGACGTGTATACTGCTTAGATTTGCCTCCTATGTTTTCAACCATTCATCTATTTTTCCATGTTTTAATGTTGCATTGGTATATTCCAGATGAGTCTCATATTATCCGAGAGGATTTAGTGTAGTTGGATGAGAATTTATCTTTTGTTGAAGAGCCAGTAGCATTGTTGGCTACGGATGTTAGAAAGTTAAGGTCCAAGGATATTCCAGTGGTTAGGGTGTAGTGGAGGCACCGTCTGATCGAGAAGGCTACTTGGGAGATCAAGAATGAGATGCAGAAGTAGTATCCACAACTATTTGAGATGTACTTTCTCTCTCTATTTATTTCCTTCTTTTACTTGAGTTTTGGGCACAAAAATCCTTTTAGTAGTGGATA
The DNA here is from genome assembly GCA_039654485.1 of Withania somnifera. Classification (NCBI taxonomy): domain Eukaryota; kingdom Viridiplantae; phylum Streptophyta; class Magnoliopsida; order Solanales; family Solanaceae; genus Withania; species Withania somnifera. The sequence continues at coordinate 3,372 of JBDJHY010268172.1, forward strand.
TTGTAATGACCCTCACAGTCAGTTATGAGAATTACATGATGTTTTTCATTCTAGAGCTTTCTAGTAGCTTTCCCAAGTCATTTATGACTTACTAGGAATGGTAGTCTGGTTCCCTAGAGGCTCGATTGAGATTTATCTCTAATTGTCTGTTTTAGAGCCTCAAACTGAGTACTCGTTGACTAAAGTCAACTTTCCTTCAAGACTAACTTGAATTAAATTCCAACAGTTCCATTAGCTCCAGAATATCGAACAAAGCCTAGAAGGACCTTAAGTTTGTGTTTCAGAGTTTTCATTTTGTGTTTGTGCAAATTTTCATTTTTTGATTGAATTAAGGGCTAATTAAGAGCTTGGGTGGTCTTTCGATAATCGAAGTATCAGAATGGAACACAAATGCTTTGATCAGCTCTAAAATGGTGAATTTAGGCTATTAAGAGTGTTGGTGTGTTTCTTGGAATGCCCGGTATCATTTTGAGTACCTAGCTGGATTAGTGTGAATTTGGTATTTATTGGTTTCATGGTCAGTTTTCTCAAACAACCTCGGTTGGTATTTTTGTCCATTTTATTGAGTTTGGAATGTCATTTCCATGCTATTTACGTAGTTTCATTATTTAAATTGGACTAGGAATGCTCATTCTAGACCTTTGGAGTTCATGAATTAAACTATTGTGAGGTTCAGGCACGAACCACCCTAGCAAGGGCTTGGGTCACACCTACGGGGTCTCCATAGTGTCCTGGGTGTCTCCCTTGCAATCCTCACCCCAACAATCATTTTTTCCTCAAAGACTTTTCCCCAGTAGGCACATATCTCCCCTGCGATAGTTTCCCCAGTGGGTTTGGGTTCTCCCTATCGAGAGAGGTTCTGAGAACACGGGGTCACATCAACGACCCATTTATTGCCCCAGTTACCCCATCGTCCGACCCTACAAAAATTGTAGAAATAATAAATAACTGTACACCATTCAGTTCATTCTTTTCACAAGGTTTATTTCTATCTTCTCTCTCAAATTCTGTGGTGATTCTCAGTGGAAAGTTCATCAAGTGTTGTAAGAGAAGTCCCCAAAGGTTTCCCTCATAATACCCTACTCTCGGTAAGTCTCCTTCCTGGTTAATTTCATAAAATTAAGTTTCCTCCATTGACGAGCAAACTAAGAACTGAGGATCTCTGATTATTTTTGTATTTACTGAATTAATCCTTATTCATTGAGTTATTCTACCCACTAGTAATTGTTCCATCATTGAATTCCTCATTTAATTTTGCAAAGCATGTATCTTTGCCCTTTGTTAATCAAATCTATCCCAGGCTGATTTGAAGCCTTTCACTTTCCCGAATTGTTGTTATTGTTTGATTACAGGTTTCTAATGTTTTTAGGGAGGTGGCGAAGTTTGTTTTCAGTTCCAGTGAGTAGGGCCCATGAGCCTATATTAGGCTTGATTTTAGTACAAGTCCAAATCATGGAATAATTTACATTGTTAGACTCGTATTGATCCTTGGTTTATTAGAAGATGAGTTTTAGAGTCGTTGGAGATCATTTTATATCAGTCGGAGTTACATTTTGGTTTGTTGTGCATTATTCGTCGGACGACAGGTAGGCTCTATAGGGCTATCTCTAGGTATATAGCTTTGATAATTTTACTAAATAGCATGCACGAGTTGGGTTTGTAGGTTGTTACCATGTACTTGGACCGTTTCTTCCCTCTGCTCCCCATTTGTTCCTTATGTTGGTGTCTGGTGAAATACAACACCCGTGACTTCGAATTATCCTATTGATGGCTTTAGGGTGACTCTGGAAGTAGTAGAACCATGATATGTAGGTTGGTTTTGGATTTTTCCCTCGGGTTTGGGCTGTTGTATTGTGCTGCTAGTTGTAGCATAGATGCGCTTGTGCGGGGGATTAGTTGGCTATGTATATTATTTGTTGTGCATTCATATTATGAGGGGTTGAGCCACAAGCTCCATGTTGAGAGTTCATTGGGGCTACGACCCGTATCACCACTTGATTTTGATTACGTGGAGGCTAGATACTAATAAGAAGGATAATGATGGATAATGGTATACCATATGATAACTTGGAATATTTTGATAAAGTGTTTTAGACTCGCTAATGTATCGAGCACCCTGTATCACTATTTTCACTCTTTTTAGTTCAGGCTTCACACCGAGTGGCACCAAGGAATATCATTTGACTAATTAATGATGGGACTTGAGTTTGACTATGTTCTACAAGGAGTACAGCCTCTAGCACTTGATTTCATCATTGTACGGCAGTAAGTACAACTTTTCAATACTTATCACATCTATTAGCTTGAAGACTTTGATGATACCTATTCCATTCAGGATATTGGTGATACTATGATATTGAGGCATTGAATGCCATGACTCACCGAGATTGCGGCTTACTGAGACTATTGATATGAGGCATTGAATGCCATATTTGAGTACCCTTTGAGGCTCTATGGTCTGGGATATGAGATTATGATGATGTTAGAGATTGTATGTGGTGGTCATACTCTATAGACCTTGCCTCTAGGCTTCGAAAATATACTGGAAGAGTATAAGATGGAGCAGAGATATATGGGAACTAGGGTTAACCTTCCACGAATTTTGCCTACTAGGCCTACGGGTACCGGAGGAGAAACGTACACATGAATGGTTACTTCATGGTATGTATTTACTTTTCTGCACTTGTTTTCTTTAATGTTCCTCTTGTCGTATAAGAGGCCTATGGGTGAGAGTGTCTTCTGTGTAAGATGCCATTCTTATGAGGGATTATAGTGTTAATTTACTTTCTGTATTTACTGCTTGATTATCATTATTGTTTATACGTGAGATTTTCTTTTTATGTCGGGTATTCGTATGAGGTATCATTTTATTATTATGCCATTCCCTTACTTGAGGTTACCAATAACCGTCCATGTTCTTTTCCTATCTTTTACTTGACTCATGATTTATCATTGTTATTCTTCACATATATTGCTACAGGGATTTCAAGTACGTTCTTCCTTTCTAGCTGAGATCCTATTATGTGATTTAGCTACTGAAGCCACGTCTATCTGCTTACTTGATTCTTATCTAAGTAGCTAGCTTCCATGATATCTATTTTCTTTTGTGACCCTACTTTATTGTATTCTACTATTTACTTTTTTATTATTGTTATGTTTCTAGTGGGCCCTCAAAAACTACTGGGTATAGTTTTCTTCACTACTTGTACTCATACTACACTTATTCCTTTAGTGCAGATCTGTGTACTAGTGGCCGACATTGATTATGGTTTGCCATTCGTGCTGGTTGCTTATTACTTCAAAGATTCAGGGTAAGCTTGGTGCCAATCTATTCCTAATTCTTTTCAAATTTGGATTGGTCTCCTTGTACTTTTGAAGATACATTTATATTATACTTTTAGTTTTATGTTTTATTCTTAGAAATTCTATTTTATTACACTGATACTGGGTTTTGGGAATTTGTTGACTCATTGTAATTCCTCTACACCGAGTATTTTTTTTCTTTCATTTATACATTACTTATTATACTCGTGCTTTCCATTATTGATGTAGTAGCCCTTCATTTTGGCTTTGGGCTACAAGGTTGGTACTCCTACTATTGGGATAGTAGGTGTCATCATAATCCAAGAAATTGGGTCATGAAAAGCTCCTAACCATATTTCTGAGGTTGGATCCTCCTCAATTCACTAGTGTTTCAAGGAAAGATGCACATGAGTTCATTGTTGAGTATGAGGAAAGGTCGAGGAACCTTAGGGTTTAAAGGAACCACAACGTAGCTTTCACCACCTACCAAATGCGTGGTCCAACTAAGAAGTGGTGGATGCTTTTATTGTTATATAGACCAACAAGTTTACCTTAGCCGACTTAGATCAAGTTCAATGAGGTTATTATGAGGAAGTTTGTATGGAGGGCTGAATGAGAGCACTTGAGGTAGGATATTTGAAAGCTTGAGTAATGATCGATGTTGGTGGCTTAATATAAGGCTTGACTTCATTGGTTGTTAACTTATGGTGTAGAGTTTATGCCTACTGAGACGGAGAGAGTCTGTAGATTTGCTTATGGGTTGAGAGATAGGCTCAATGAAGCTGTGGTTTTTCTAGTATATGAAGGTTGACCATTGCAGGCCATGGTAGATCATTCTAACTCCATGAAGGCCCTCTATTAAGATTCATGCCAACTTAGTGAGAAGATGCAGAGGCATCAGGGTAGTTACATTGGGTCCCTTTCTAGGGGCCATGGTCAGCTACAGTATATTCAGGTCCAGTCTAGCAGGCCGGTCCAGGCTTTACTATAAGTTTTAACACTGCCTTAGCAGCAGTTTTGTGCACCATATCTAGCATAGTTTTCTCGTGGTTCTGGATTCCCTCATCATGGTGGTCAGTTGGTTTCTGTTAGAGGTTCTCGTCAGAGTGGGCCATTGGGGCCATGTTTTGAGTGTGGTATTTGTAGGCCACTTTGCTAGAGAATGCAATCAATGAAGTAATATTCATCCTTCTTCCCAGCAGGTTCAACCTTTGAGATCAGGGCCGTCACTAGCTAGAGGTGGGCCACAAGATAGTTCTCATGGTGGTTTCTAGCATGGTAGAATCGGTGGTCGCGGTGGTGGTCGTCCTGGGGGTGATCATCAGTTTTATGCTTTTCCAGCTAGACCAAAGGTGGAAGCCTCAGATGCAATGATTACATGTATGATTTCTATGTGTTCTAGACCCGCATCAACGTTGTTTGAACCTAGATCCACTTATTCTTATTCTCTACTTACTTTGCTCCCATATTGGGGTTTACTAGTGAGATATTATCAGTATCCATGCGTGTTCCTACCCCCGTAGGGGATTCTTTGATAGTGGATTGGGTTATCAGATCATGTTTGATTTTCATGAGTGAGCTTGATACTTGGGCTAATTTGATGTTATTAGATATTCTGGATTTTGATATTATAATGGGAATCGATTGGTTGTCTCCTCATCATGCAATTTTTTATTGTTATTCCAAGAATGTTACTTTAGCCGTACCTAGTGTATCTTAGGTTTTATGGAAGGGTTTTAGCAGCCACACACCAGGATCATCTCCTTCCTTCAAAATAGGAGGTTAGGTGGGAGATGATGTTTTAGATTACTCAGCATACATTCTCGACGTTCAGACTGACATTCCTTCTCCCGAGTCTGTTCTTGTGGTTTCTGTGTTTCTTGATGTATTTCTGACTGACATACCAGGCATACCACCCGATCGAGATATTAATTTTGCTATTGAATTTGAGTTGGACACTAGGCCAATTTCTATTTCTCTTTCCATATTGCTCCTTTCGAGTTGAGAGAGCTAAAAGTTCAGCTCCAAGATTTATTAGATAAGGGCTTTGTTCCTTCTAGTTTATCACCTTAGGGTGCGCCAGTCTTGTTTGTTAAAAAGAAGGATGGTACAATGTGGATGTGTATTGATTACCTCCTGCTTAACAAAGTGATAGTTAAGAATAGGTATCCTATGCCGAGGATTGATGATTATTCTGATTAGTTTTAGGGTGCAGAAGTGTTCTCTAAGATAGACTTGAGGTCAGGTTACCTTCAATTAAGGTTCGGTTATAGGACATTCTAAAAACATCATTTAGGACTCATTATGACCATTATGAGTTCCTAGTTATGTCTTTTAGTTTGACTAATGCCTTTGAAGAATTTATGGACTTGATGCATAGGGTGCTTAAGACCTACCTAGATTCGTTTGTGGTTGTATTCACCAATGATATTTTGGTATATTCACGGAGTAAATATGATCACGTGCAGCACTTGAGGGTGGTACTTTAGACACTGAGAGAGCAAAAGATTTATGCCAAGTTCTCAAAGTGCAAGTGTTTATTGGAGTCTGTTGCATTCTTAGGGCATATAGTTTCTAAGGCTTGGATTAAAGTCTATCCAACAAAAATTGAGGTAATGTGTGATTGGCTAAGACTAACATCACCTTCTGAGATTCAGAGCTTTGTTAGGTTGGCAGGTTACTACCGACATTCTATTGAGGGCTTTTCATCAATTGCAGCACCTTTAACTAAGTTGACTAGGAAGGATGTGGCCTTTTAATGGTCTGAGGATTGTTAGTTAAGCTTTTCAAGGCTCAAAGAGTTGTTGACTTCAACGTCAATTTTAGTTGAGGGCCAAGATTTTTCAGTGTACTTTGATGCTTTTGGTGTTGGTTTGGGTTGTGTTTTGATACACCAGGGTCGAGTTATCGCTTATGTGTTAAGACAATTGAAGGCTCATGAGCGTAAATACCCCACTCATGATTTGGAGTTGGAAGTAGTAGTGTTGCGCTCATGATCTGGAGGCATTACTTGTATGGGGGTCCAGTGCAAGATCTTTTATGACCATCATTGTCTTTAGTAGATTATGAGCCAGTGGGAACTAAATTCTTGATATCGGAGGTAGATTGAGTTACTGAAGGATTATGATATTACTATCCTCTACCATCTGAGCAAGGCAAAGATAATGGCAGATGCCTTGAGCTAGAAAGAGGTCAGTATAGGTATCTTGGCATCCTTAGTAGTTTTAGAGAGAAAGTTGGCATTGGATGTTCAGTCTTTGGCTAGTCGATTAATTAGATTGGATTTGTTTGACCCTCGGAGAGTTTTGGCTTGTGTTGAGGCCTGATCTTTATTGTTAGATCAGATTTCCCAGCAAAAGTTTAAGCATCAACTTTTAGTTTTTCTTCACGACCAGGAATTTGCTGGAGAGGCCGGTAGGGCTTCTATTGGTTCATATTGGGTTCTTCATATGATATTAACATGTGTGTGCTACAGGTTGGCAAGTTGGTTCTATTGATTTTATGAGAGGCTCACAACTCCAGGTATTCATTTCATCATGGTGTATCTAAGATGTACTGTGAGTTGCATCACCTGTATTAGTGGAGTGGAATAAAGAGGGATAATACTGAATCTATATCTAGATGTTTGAACTGCCATCAAGTTAAGTATGAGCATTAATAATTGGGTATTTTGATGAAGAGACTCCTTATTCCAACCTACAAATGGGAGCGTGTGACTTTGG
>JBDJHY010268183.1:0-10396 GCA_039654485.1 Withania somnifera
AAATAATGTCACCCATCACTATGGGATGTTAAATATTAAGTTTTATCATAAACCCATTCCATTTCATTGGAATATCCCAATTTTTTTTATCATTTTCGACTTCAACATTTAAATCATTTTTTGGGCTTCAAAACTATGAAATTATTGATGAAAATCATGTTAAAGTGATGTGATATCGATGAAATAATGATTAGGAAACTTACCCAAGTGATTAAAATCAAAACTCTTACTCTACTATGCCAAAATTGGGTTTTTAGTTTGTGGTTTGCATGAACAATGACAAACTAACGTGAACCTCTGTTTTAAGCAATGCACACTGTTAGGTGCCTTACCACGATCGTGCTACTTAGCTGCAATTGCACTTGTCCAGGACTGGGCCTCTTACTATGATTGTTATAAATTGTCACGATCGTGAGAGATAGAATTTCATCACTTACCGAGATAGCACTACCCCACCAAAATCGCACCAATAGTTGTGACAGTACCAGTTGACAGGAAAAATAGCTAAGGAGCTAGGAATTCGCATGGGCCTTGATGGTACGTTCAGAACCCCATGAAAAAAACTATATATGGAAAAGACTAAACTTAATATTAAGGACTCAAGGGAATCATCAAAATACACGTACAAGATCTCCTTGACCTAATACTCACTAAGGGGCCAATTTTAACCAAAACCCTCAAAATTGGAAAATCATTATTAGAATTTGGGGAACCCAAAGGGGCCTCATTCTAGGCCAAATTCTACCTCCCAAAACCAACAAAATTATCAAATTTCTAATTCAAGCACTCTAAGCTCAAATGTTGGTCCAAGTTAACCTGTTCAGTTACAAACTCAACTTTAGCTCATCTAAGCGCTCAAACTCACCATGGAAGGTCTAAGACTAAATATGAACCTACAACTAGATCAAACTTGACATTTCAGAGCTAATGGAACTAATAGAAATGATACGAGGTCCTAAACTCTAGATGACCCCTAGAGTCCTCATTTGGAATATAAAGGCTCCAAAACTTAAAATTCTAAAAATTGTATATCCAATCTCATTCCTCAATCAAACCAAAAATAATAGGACTAAGGGAAGGGGAAATAGTCAAAATACTAAAAAAATGCTAAAATGACCTTTAAGGTCATTACAGAAATCCATCCTGAATAATCTGGCCAAATAACTGTTTAGTTTAAATCCCACTCTTAGACACTTAGGATAGAGAGAAACTAACACCTATGATATAGGCATGGCCTAGGATGACCTAGTACCGTAGAGGGTATGAACCCATTAGAAAATCTACATCATTCCAATTAACTTTATAATTCAGTCTCTAACTTGCATATTTATTTTACATTAAGGGATAATTTTCCATCTAAGTTTATTTATTACTATTGGGGTTGTGGGATTTCTTCATTTTTTTTCATAAGATTCCTTCCATTGCACTTCCCTTTTGTGTGATACCTAAGAGAAACACCTTCCTCAAAACATGGTGGCTTAATATGTTCCAAATAGATAAGGATGTTTGAATACACATATGGTACTTTCTGTCCCTTACAGACATGCAAAATTGTCCCCACATGATTCAGTCCCTGGACAGCTTCTGGGATGATGACCATAAGATTTTCAAATTTGGGGATATCGAGTTAACCCTGACCATAGATGAGTTATTGAGCAACTATGAAAGTATTCACATATGGTTTACCATAAAAGGAAGGCCTGAAAGAAATATCTTAGCGCCAAAAGTTTGGGATGGGGAACAAATCAAGGAGGGTTTTTTCTGGCCAATGATGATTGGTTAGAAAAATTTGAGGATTCCTACATCCATTTATAAAGCCATACTCCCACGCTTTGGTAGGTATACGAGATTCGATAAATACAAACATGAATTCCAATCTGCAGCAAAGTTGGAAGGATCGATGGGCCATGAAACCGTGAGCAAATGGACCAAAAACTTAAACAAAATTGAACATGAAGCATAGAACCAATTCTCGATCTCCCTAATCATCCTTAGTATTACAAAGGTGACCACAAGCAGACTCTTTTTTCGTGTTGATATAGGTGTTTCATCTCATAGGTCTATCACTTGATTTTTTTTGAGAAAAGAATTGAAAATTAAAAATTAAATAGCATATAAAAACAATACTTAATTATAATTAAGTATCAATACGTAACATAGACCATAGCTTTTTTTTTCTTTTTTTGTTAAAGAGCTAGTGAAAATTAAAAGATAGTGGGTAATGGTATTGTTAACAATGACAGTGATGGTGGGGGAAGTATTAGCCATGGAAGAACAAAAGAGATCAAGAAGATGTTGGAGGGGTTAAGAGAGATGTGGTGACATTTTATGTGATCTCCACTTTATCAGAATGGCAATACCACGTAAGGTTGGGCAACTATCATGAATAATTGTATAACAATATGTATTGAAATAGAATAGTTATATGCAGTTACAATAACCAATGGATTTTTACAAAATTATATTTATTTGAAATTTTGCAATAACTTATAATCGCAAGAATTTGTGTATTACATGAAAATGGATGGTTTGCTAATGCGATACCTTAAAGTATTCGGATACATTGTTTATGAGCTATTGTTTGTTCATGTTTCTCATAAAAACTACAAAGTTTGAGATTGAAATTGGTATCAAAATGCAACTAAGTATGGTTTGGAATTACTTTTAGTGACATTTGATAGTTCATATAAAATAAAGAACAATACTTTTTTCTTTTCATTGCCTCAAGTTAAATTCAGCATAGTTGAGAGTAGGCAGAATCCAAAATGGATTACAGAGTTCAAACTTAGATTACATTCAAATCTTCGTATTATATATGAAAATTATATGTATAGGCATTACATTAATTCCCTTTCCTTAATACATTCAATGGTTGAATACCCTTCTGAAATCATCAAACCTTCAACACCTAATTCTTCTTCATCCTCTACTCGGCAATAATTAGAGCAATAAAATACACCCCGGTATTTATCTTAAAACTCATGTGAGTCACATAAACTTCCTTCCCATATCCCACCATAGGGTGTATGATCTAGGGAATCCATTGCTGACTTCACTATGATTGATTAGGTAAAAAGATTCAGCAAAGATTGTTTTGTTTCTTTAGCGAATTGTGATTTTTTGTGTTGTTATTTTTATGAAGTTATAATTCTTATGTTCTATTGGATTCTAATTGAGTTGGATACAAGATATATATCTTTTTTTATTCTGGCACTATATCTTTTTATGAGTTGGATAGAAGATCATGCATTTCTTATGTGGATGCCGTTAATTATTTGGATGAAAGAAAAATTTGTGTGAGAAGTTCTTTACTTTAGGTATTCTTGGAATATTATCATAGATTGACCTGATTCAGGTGCTTTAGCAGTTGTAAGAAATGGCTTACACTGAAATGGCTTACACTAATGGAGTCACCTAGGTTTGGTTTATGCTTTCTAATCATGGATGAAAGAAAATATCCTAATGCATGTTTCTTTTTAACAAATTTGACATCTATGCCAATAGTTCTCTAGATTCTAGCTGAATAAAATTATATTTTGTAGTTGTACACTTATGTTCAGTTAACTCACCATGTCTATTTGAGCTAGCATTTACATACACTAGCTCCAACTCAGGTACAATTTATAGCATAGGTACTATGGGATCTCGCCAGGTACTCAATGGATTAGTTAAGGCAGATTACAGAAGGTTCATTTACATATTATCATAACAATCATCCTAATAGTTCTTAATAATATTAAGTCTTATTGCCTACAGTTATGTTTTCGTTCAAAATGTTAATAGAATTTTCTTCAGATTCCTAATTTATTGATGTATGGGTGTTTTAGGAAAAATCCAATGTTATAGGAACTTTGTTGTTGTGATATCTTAATAGGAAGACGAGAATATAGCATGAATGGTCACTTTTCCTCCTCTCACTTTAATGTAAATATGGTTCGTCCATGCCTTCGTCTATTCACTGCCCTATTCAGTGAATTCATTTTTTACTAAAGTTCATATCTAAACTAGTTCAAACACAACATTCATGGTATTTTCCAAACCTCATATTTACAATATAGAAATTTTAATAAACTGATAACCTCAAAGTCTAATTTATTACTAAAAATTATTTTGTCAATATTGAAATTGACTGGACGTCAGGCTACTCAGACTTCACCTTGCCATAATGTGTAAGAAAAAGAACTTCAACCAAAGAATAACATTTTAAGTAGAGTACTTACAAGTAGTGTTGAGATGCTTGCTTCTTTTTCTTAAGACTAAGGTTTCTTCCACAATATAGAAAATACAATATGATGTATGAATATCCAAGATTAGTATTTATAATATTTTATCATTATTAGTGGAGGAAGATTTTGAAGTTTAGTGGGAGAAAATGAGAGAATATGATCATTTAGTGAAAACGATTGAGGAGTTTGAAACAGAAGAATAATTAAAAGAAACAATCGTGGGTTTATATATAAGTAAGTGGGTCAGGTTGGTTCATGGGTTAAAAAGAAAAAACCTATTTTTTAGAATTAACTTACCTGGGATGGAACGTTGGATGACTCAACCAAGATTAGATAGCTCATCCAAATGTTCCATCTGGGAACCTGAGTTATCCATGTACTTTCAATTAGATAGCAAGTTTAGGTGTTTAGTCCGACCTTGATGATTCGCCTAAACTCCCGTTTGGTTTGTTGATCGTTCATCACTGATCTACTGGTGGGATGATAGGTATAGGAGTTTCACCCAATCTTGGGAGATTCATCCAATTTGATGCCTCAACTATTTTCTCCTACTTAAACTTTGTATCCTACACACATCCACAGACAATAACCCATTCTCATAAAATTAACTAAGAATGAACAGTAAAATATAAAAGAAATCATAATAATCTGTATTTCCTCCCAATAGAGTTTGATATAACATCACGGTACGATGCAGCTACCTTGATTACTTAGATTTCATCAAGTTGAATAGTTTCCAGAATTTGGACCTCTTCAATAGATCAGAAATACTTCTTTATATGCTGCCTATTTGCTTTAAATCTTACCTTCTTCTCATTCTCCATCTAAACTGCTCCTGAAGGAAAGATCTCTGTTACAATAAATGGACCAGATCACTTTAACTTTAAATTTGTCGGGAACAATCTTAATCTCCAGTTATAAAATAAGACCAAATCTCCCGGATGAAGTTTGTATGATCAATCCTTTAGTCATGGTACCTTTTCATATTTTCTTTTGAAACTCATCCAACTTATTTATATGCTCTAGATATAGGTTGATGGCTTCATTCCTACTCAAATTAACTCTTTTTAAAGCCCACAATGCATTGTTCTCAAATTCAATTAGTAAATGGAAAGATTTTCCATACACCAACTGAAAAAGTGACATACCAAATTGAACCTTGAAGTTCTGTACACCCAAAAAACATCATCTAACTTGCATGACCAATCATCCAATGTAGTATTCATGGTTTTAGCAAAAATGCATTTTATCTCTCTATTTGAGACCTCAACCTGACCACTCATTTGAGGATGATAAGGTGTTGCCACCTTATGCTTTTTCACTTTGTATTTGGCCAACACGGCTCGAAAAACCTTATTGAAGAAATGGGATACCCCATCACTAATAATGGTTTTAGGGGTCCTAAACCTGGTAAATGTGTTCTTCTTAAGGAAGGCTACTACCCTCTTCCCTTCATTATTGGGAAAAGTTCCCATTTCGACCCACTTTGAAATATAGTCGATAGCTACAAGAATAAATTTCTTCCATTAAGAACTCATGAAGGGGCCCATGAAGTCAATTCCTCATACATGAAAAAGCTCCAGTTCCATGATTGGATTCATAGGAAGTTCATGTTTGAGTAATATAGCTCCTTGCCTTTGACATCTCTTGCATAAAATCTTGAATAACAGGATGGAGATCTTCAAAAAATCTTGAATAAAACTTCTATAGAAGCCTGCATATCCCAAGAAACTCCTCACACCATTTATAATGATTGTTGGTGGTAGCTTCTAAATTACGTCCACCTTCGATCGATTTACTTAAATACCTTTCTCGTATATTTTGTGACCTATAACAATACCCTTTCTTATCATAAAATGGCATTTCTCCTAGTTAAAAACCAGGTTAACATCGATACATCTCTGTAGGGAATTACTCAAATTAATTAGGCAATCATCGAATGTGTCTCCTACTACCAAAAAGTCATCCATGAAGACTTTGAAAGAGTCTTCAACCATGTCATAAAATAGAGACATCATGCACATTTGGAAAGTAGCTGGAGCATTGCACAATCCTAAGGGATACATTTAAAAGAAAAAGTACCATAAGGGCACGTATATATTGTCTTTTCCTGATCCTTTGGGAATATGGAAATTGATTTATATTTGGAATACTATATAAAAAGTAATACCAGCCCCGTACTGCAAGGCAATCAAGCATATGATCTATAAACGACATCAAAAAATAGCCTTTCAAAGTAGAAACATTTAGCTTCCTATAGTCCATGCATATTCTCCACCCCTTTACTTGCCTTAGTGGGATCAACTCATTTTTCTCATTCGGCACCACAACCATGCCTTCCTTTTTTGGTACACATTGTATCAGGCTTATCCATTTTCTATTCGCAATTAGGCAAACAATGCCAGCATACAACCACTTAATAATTTCTTTCTTGACAACTTTTTACGTTGGTTTGTTTAATCTTATCTGATGCTCCCTACTAGGAGCACTATCAGCCTTAATATCTGTGTGATGCAATAAAATTCCTGGTGGAATACCAATAATATGTGTGAAAGTCTATCTTATAGATTTTCTGAACTTTCTCAAAATCTGAACTAATATTGCAACCTAGTAGTGTATAAGATGCGCAGAAATGATGACTGGCAAAGTGTTATCGACTCCAAGGAATGCATATTGTAAGTGTCTTTGGAGTATTTTAAGATATAATAATGGTGGCTTTTCAACTGCAGTTTTTCTTGTGGTGTTCGCCTATTTTATAGGTCTAAGTCAAAGTTTTATATTCTTATATGGATAAGACCCAATTTCGGTCAACCATTCACAGTTTCTTCGTACTCATCCATGCCTTCACCATTAAAATTAATCATTACTGCAGCTAACAGTTCAATAAATAGATTTTCACCAACTTGTAGATCTTTCACATCATCCAATTCTACCTTAATAACAGATACTAAATTCATATCCTTTGGTTTCTTCATAGATTATAGATATTGAAAGTAACTTCCTAATTGTTCATCCAGAACTTCATCTCACCTCTTTCGACATCTACTAATGTCTTCCAATTTCCAAGAAGGGCCTACCTAAAATAATGGGAACTTCGAAGTCAACATCCAGTTTAGAATAACAAAGTCGTCAGGAAAGATAAGATTATCCACTCTAACAAGTACATCGAACAAGATCCCAACAAGCCTCTTAACTGATCTATTAGCTATTAAAAGTCACATTATCGTTCTTGTGGGGCCCCATAAGCCCAATTTTCTTTAAATTTCCAATGGCATCAAGTTGAACTGGCACCTAGATCACAATGGGCCCGAGCAAAATACAACATTCCAATAGTGCATCGAATTGTGAGCGCCCTTGGGTTTTCTTTCTTATGCACCAAGGATCTAGATAAAATAGAACTACAATAATGAATATTATCCTCTGGCTCAAAACTAACTATTTTTTTTACCAGGTCATTCATAAATTTAGCATATCCTGGCATGCATTCGAGTGCGTTAACTAGTAGAACATTTACGTACAGTTGTTTCAGCATAGTAATAAATTTTTGAAACCAACCATCCAGCACTTTATTCTTTATTCCTCTCGGGAACAATAGTGGTGGCATCGGCATCTTGGTCACCTGCTCTTGTTCCTTCTTATTCCCTTCACTAATAGGTTTACTCCCATCCTGCAGTTCATTCTCATTTACATCAACACTATCTTCTTTGGTGGTTGAATTCTAAATTCCTTTTTTCTTCTCTATGGATGGCTTCAGGTCAAACAATACCATGAAGCTTCTTGTAGTAATCACCATACAATGACCATATTCTTTGGAGTTTTCACTGTATCACAAGGAAATGTTATTCACTTTCTTTTATTCAAAGAAGCAGACATCTGTCCCATCTAAAACTTCAACTGCTTTATTTACGTGGAATGTGAGTCAACCATCTAATCAATATTTGTTATCTTCATATTCATCGCCTTTGAGCTTTCATCAGATGACTCTTTCTTCTAAAGCACTTTAGCTAACATCTCATCAATTCTCGAAGTACCAGCCTCTTTCTCAAAATTCTCTAGCAACAAATATATACCTCTCTATCTTTCTTATATGTATACTTATTCCTCCAAATCTTTATCTCACCTACTTCAATAATCTCTCTTTTCATTGGACTATTCTATATTCATGTTCCAACCTTGGGTTCCTTAATAGAACCCCCTAATTCTATAGAAACTTCTCTTTCTCCTCAGAATCTAATTCATTGTCTTCATACCTTCCTTTACCATAAGTAGTAACAACTTTTTCTTTCTCATAACCTCTACCTAATAGTTTCTTAGACATAAGGTCTATTTAAGTTTTTAGGTGGGCCATATCCTGACCCCTCTCTTCTTCTTTTTGGTGTTTCTCATTCAATATAGTTTCTACTTTTGCACCACCAGACACTCCAGCTTCTCTAGTATTCCACCCACAATTATTTTTTGTCACTTTATCAAGTGCCTATGACACTTGGGAATACATTCTAGACATGTATGATCCACCATTAGTTCCATCTGTTGCTAACTTTGAGGGTGCATTTAGAGCTTGTAGAATGTCTCTTTAAGATAGTGATCTCCCAAACTATGAGTTGAATATTTCTTGATCTTCTTATTAAATCTCAATGACAACTCATGTAGAGTTTCATTGTTCTTTTGCTTGAATTTGGTAATTTTTTCCTGGAGCACTAGAATATTTAAGGGAGGAAAGAACCTTTCTAGGAAAGCCTCTTTCAACTCACCCCAGTTAGATATCGAGTCCAGTGGCAAGTTACCCAACCACATATTGGCCTCTCTACACAATGATAAAGGGAATAGATACAATCGTATAGCATTATGGCTCACTCCTGGCAGGTTGTAAGACTTATATATGGAAGTGAAGTCCTTCAAGTAAAGGTTGGGGTCTTCACCTGCTACTCCTCTATATATCCCCTTTATAGTTAAAAGCTGGATCATAGTGCTGGTGATATTAAACTTTCTTCTCAATGCTAGAGGAGGTACAAAAATTGCTCCTATCACACTGACTCCATCTAAATCTGCATCATCATTATCATTGTCGAACACTTCATTGTTCCCCATAGGATGAGGCTAGAGGTGTAGCTAGATTGTTGCCTCTGGGTTGATCATTTGGTGGAAACTTTTTAGATTATTTAATGGTGCATCATCCTATCTATTTATCCTTCTCACCATTCTATTAATATTTCGATTAAATGGTAGTGATGGTAAACCCGAGCTTCGAGTATTTGGAATAAACTACTAATCACCCTTTAATAGAAAAAGATCAATAAGTAAGTAAAAATTATAAATAATACCAAATGGTAAATATTCACACTTGACCTAACTAATGACTGTACTCCCCAGTAATGATGCCAAGATTTGATATGTCCAAATTACACCTCTAAGAGAAACATAAATGGTCATTTTCAAATATAGAACCTAACAAGGTTAGGGTCAAATCCCACAGGGAATATGGTGTCAACTTCATGTCTAATGAGGATATTTAATCAAGTAGTCAATTATTTCTAGGAGACACAAAAGTAAATAAGGGGGATTGTTTGTTTAAATAGTAACTTCTTACAATAAAATTTAGAGCTCAATCCACATTCTTCGTAATGAATTTAAAGTAATGAGAAAACCTAGGATTATGCTCATCATGGTATCAACAAATCTTTGTATGATAAATGTTGATGGTCTGGTAATCTTTCATACGTGTATAGTTATCACTAGTCATGTATTCATCTAAAGTATTTTTCAACCTATTCTTGGATAACCCTCCTTTACACTTTTTCAAGTTGTAAAAAGTGCAAGATTTTTGTACTGATAACTTT
Source organism: Withania somnifera (assembly GCA_039654485.1). Taxonomy (NCBI): domain Eukaryota; kingdom Viridiplantae; phylum Streptophyta; class Magnoliopsida; order Solanales; family Solanaceae; genus Withania; species Withania somnifera. Next base: position 10,064 of record JBDJHY010268183.1, read on the forward strand.
AAGATAATTATTTGTAATGACCCTCATGGTTATTTATGATAAATACACGACGTCTTACATCTTAGAGCGTTTCAGCAGTTTCCCCAAGTCATTTATTACTTGTTGGGACCGATAGTTCGGATCCCTGGCGACTCGATTGAGAAATATATCAAATTCCCTAATTTAGAGCCTAAGTTAAGTGTTCGTTGAACAAAGTCAACTTTCCTTCAAGACGACCTTGGAATTTAATTCTGACAGTTCCATTAGCTTCGGAATTCCAAACAAAGTCGAGATTGACCTTAAGTTTGTGTTTTGGAGGCTTCGTTTGCAAGTTATGCCAATTTGTGGAAATTG
>JBDJHY010268194.1:0-10396 GCA_039654485.1 Withania somnifera
AGAACATCAAAATTAGTATGGTTGCATACATGGTATTCTTGCATGGGGTTTTGAATGAATTCCAAGGGTCCATTTTTCTTGCATGGTTGCATATATAGTTTTCTTGCATGGTTGCATATATGGTTTTCTCATTTTGCTGTTGCGGTCACAACTTTATAGTTTTTATGAAATCATATAAGGACCGCTATTGAAATGACCTAGGTTCCTATATGTCGCGCTCATGTGCTAAGGGCTGCGATCGCGAAGGCCAAATTCTCTGTCAAGTACATATCATGGATGTTGTCCATGATTGTGGAGCATTAATTTCCAGTACGTCGTGATCACGAGGTGGGGAAACACGATCGCAACTGTGGAACTATTCACAGGGGACATTATAAAACTATTTATTCATGATCTGTTTCATATTTTCATGTAAGAACCCAAAGAGAGAACCCCATTGTGACAAAGTGTAATCAAGAATTTCAATGGTATCAACTGGGTAAGATTTCTAAACCCATTGCCATTAAATCCCCCACTTTAACATGATTATTACGTATAAATTAAAGGCTTTGAACCTGAACATGGTTTTTTTATACTTAAACATAGAAATTGATAAAACTTTGATTTGATCCACTACAAAATGTAATGCATTTTCAACAAGAATTGATATTTGTGCTCCCATAGTAATGGATAACAGTTTCATGATGAAGTCTAGGTTTTGACCGCGTGGTCCCAGGGTGAGATTTCAAATAAACTTTGATTATTTGATTTTTCATTATTTATTGTAGTATTTTCTTGGGTTCTTTATGATTGGTAACTAGACTTACACGGTTGGAGGCCATTCAAAAAAAAAAAAAAAAAGCTCCCAAGCGACATGGTTCTTCAAATCTAAGGCAATGTTAAAGTTTACTTGGTATTTCTAAAAGTGTTAATGATTATGTGCTTGTCTATTGTAATTTTACGGAAATAGCTAATTCGGGGTTGATATTATGAACCATGTTAAGTCTAAAATGAGCAAGTTTGAGATAATGTGAATTCTTGATAAAAATGTTTAAACATATAATTTATTTGGATTATAAGTTTCTTTGACTTGACTTATGTAATTAGAAATGGTAACTTGGTGATGAATTGGGGCTTAATTGTATTCTTATTTTTCAAATTTCCCTTGATAAATTATTGATACACAGATATAACAAATTATGATCTCGTGTATCTAAATTTAAATAAAAAAGATATTCTTGATGGTGACTGCCATGTGAGGCTGATATTATTAATTTGAGATCTAAATGTTAATGTTCCCACAATTTGTATATGATAATTGCTCACTTTATAATATATGAATATGAGACTTGAATTATTTCTTTTGAGTTATGAGAAATATGTTAAAAGACAGTCTGATGTCTGTATTCAAATATTTTTTTTAGGTAGATATTCTGATGTTCTTATCCTGATGTAAAAGATATTCATTATATCATCTGAGGATCATTTTAGGAGGTTATGAAATGTGTAGTTCATGGAACTCACGATTCCCACATGGATACTATCTTAGACATAAATAAATTCCAGCATGTGTGTACACTAGATGGACATGCATTGAGACACTTGCATTATGCATTATTATTTGATATGTGGCATTGATTAGTTGTATATATTGAATGACACCTTGAGATTATCTGCTATTGCATAATTCTTTAAGATTTTATGATATTGACCGAATCCTTGAGATTATCTATTATTGACTGATTCATGGAGATTATTTGATATTGACTGGTTCCTTGAGATTATCTAATATTAACCGGTTCGTTGAGATTACTCGATACTGATTGATGACTAGGGATTTTCCATTATTTGATGATGACTTGTAGCTTTTGGTTTCTAAATGATTTTATGTGACTTTTGTTAATATCTATTATCCTAATTTCAATATATCACCTATGTTTCATGATGGAGGATATTGTGTATTCATTCAAATTTGTGTATCTAATTTTATGTTGTTGACTGGGTTGTTGTATTAGTATATAAACTATTGTGGAATGTAGTATTCATAGGATTGTTTGGGTTTCAACAGCTTTCGTTTTCTCTTTATAGTTAAACTAGCGAGGACGCTGTTGAATAATGTTATTTATGTTCACTCCTTACTTTTCAACACACTTTTGTAGGTGTTAAACCCGAACATAGCTACTCCCTCTATCTTCTATCATTCCAGGAGCAGTTCAAGGATTCCGAGGTAATTGATGTCTCTCCATTAGTTGCTGAAGTCTTCTCATATATCTTTACTTTTCTAACGCCTTTACTTTATAAAAAATCTATGTTGGACATTTGAAATTCTTTATAAAGGATACAATAGTGGCTTGTAATATAGTGTAAAACTTATCTTTGGGGTACTTTAAAACATACATACTTTTATGGCTTTTCTCATTCTAGCTGTTATGTTTATCCTATTTTCATTATTACCTTATTGATAGTTAGTTTGGCTGACCTTTGGGTTTGGAAGGTAGGTGTTGTCACATATGATCGTTGGGTCATGAAAAGTTGATATCAGGGCCCTAGGTTCAGAGGTCCCACTGCCCACAAGACAAGTTTAGTAGAGTCTCATGAATGATACATCTATTACCTATCTTCAGGAGGTTACAAAACTCTAGAAAAACATCTCTTTATTCTTTCTTTTTTATATAGCATGGTTGATTTGTACATGCTGATTACATATATTTTTTTGACAGATAGTGAGGGCCCAAAGCTATCATTGACAGAGATAAGCATGCTGTTCTGGCGCCTAATGCCAGAGGTAAAAGTAGGGCTAGAGATAGAGTTAGGTGCAGGGCTAAGGGAGCAGCCCAGTAAGAGGTCATGCCATAGATGCCTCCTCTGAGCCAAAGATTAAACAGGATGAGGGTCATTCCCCTCATGACTATGTGGCAACCCTACTTTTATATGATACTTTTCTCAAAGTCTTAGGGTTGTTGGAGAGAATAGCACATGATGGTACACAACAGGGCTAATAAACTAAAGTTGGGGTAGAGACCCTAGAGGAGAGCTATACTAGTGGCTCATGATCTGATGGGCCATCCACCACCATCTCCTATCCAGGTGGACCATCCACATGTGGTTCAAATTTTGATGGTATAACCGCCCTTGATTTAGGAAAAGTTAGAAAACCACTGATCCCTCACAAAGTCTATCAGTTAAAGATTCTGGGTATTGAGACTGCAGGTGTAGTCATAACTAAGATGTCTTATGATCAGTAGAGGTAATCAAGAGGTTTCATAAGATGGACCCACATTAATTTTAAGGTGGGTAGGATGAGGACCTATATGAATGTCTTTCTACTTAGCATAAGTCGCTAAAGAACATGGGGATAGTTCATTCTCATGGGGTGGGTTATACTGTATTACAACTTAGGGATATAGTCAAGAAGTAATGGAGCTCTTACATTGATTATAGACCCCATAGATCTGCTCCCCTAACTTGAGAGACATTTTCTTGAGTCTTTTTTTATGCATATATATCTCCCACTATGAGGGGTGGATTCTACCACTAGTTTGATGAGTTAGATTAGGGGATATGAAAGTGGATGAGTATGTGTCCCATTTCTATAAGCTATGTAGACATGCCTTAGATATCTTTACATTGAGAGAGAGAAGATAGCCAAGGAAGGGGTTGATTCATCCTCTCAAGGAAGCATCAGTCCTATCCTCCCAGTCTGAGGGATCCACTTTTAAAAGTGTGATCGAAGCAGATAGAGGTTTTGAGAAGTTACACCAAGATTAGGTTAGTGACAGTAGGGGCAAGAGGCCTTATTCCTTTGGACAGTTCTCAAATGCCACATCTAGAGGTGGGGGATCTAATAGGTATGTTAGTGATTCTCACCATCAAGCACTATTTTAGGCAACCATATAGACCTCTAGCACTATCCAGACAACTCAGAGTGCTTTCAGCCCAACATAGAGTTTTTATGGGTCTTATCAGAGTTTTTCTAGTAGGGGTGGAAATTATGGGTCTCAGAGTTCTTTACATTAGTCTACAATTTGTAGGGCATGCTATACTTATGATGATATTAATGACATGCATAGGTTTTTCCCCGAAGAGTCTCTGCAGGCTTCTAAGGCCTTTTATGCTCTAGTTAGAGCAACCACTTCTTCGGTCAGTGATAGATCAAGTAGACATACATATAGAGGTGAACAGACGGGTATAGGTGCACTTCAGGTATGAAGAGGTTTGGGTTTTTCTCTAGTTCATCCCAAAGATAGGAGCACACATTGTTATGTTTTTTTGTGGGAGGCTTGAGGTTGGTCCTCTGATGTCGTGATCATACACATTATCTCAATTTATCATAGACCTGCATCAATATTGTTTGATCTGGGATCCATATATTCTTACGTATCTACATACTTTGCTTCTAGTTTTTATGTGTTACCTTATGCTTTAGCTATAACTCTATATGTGTCTACTCCTGGATTAGTCCTTAGTGGTGGATTGATTGGGCCAATATCGTCTTTTTATCTTATTGAAGTAACAAACTTGGGTAGACCTAATTATTTTATATGATAGATTTTGAAGTTATATTGGGGATTTATTGTATTTCCCCCTACCATGATGTCTTAGATAGCCATGCCAATACTATTACCTTATGCATGCTTAATATCCAGAAGGTAGAAAGAAAAGGTATGTATAGGTCATATCCTCGTAGATTTATATCTTTTCTTCAGGATCGAAAGTTGTTTAAGAAAGGATGTTTATTTTATTTGAACTTTGTGTGGGATGTTAGTGTTGATTTCCCTTCCTTAGAGTCGGTTCCTGTAGTTAGAGAGTTTATTGAGATATTTTTGACTGACCTTCCTAAAGTTCCTCCTTATAGAGATATTGATTTGGAGTGGGTAACTAAGCCAATTCTTATTCCTCCTTACCGTATGGCTCCTGTTGAGTTGAAGGATTTGAAGGATAAATTACCGTACTTTCTTTAAAAAGATTTTATTCATCCTAGTATGTCACCTTAGAGGCACCAATCTTTTTTATGAAGAAAAATTATTGTTTTATGCTTATGTGTTTGACTACAGGGAGTTGAGCAAAGTGAATATAAAGAATAAGTATCCATTGCCTCGCCTTGGTGATCTGTTCGACCAACTTTAGGGTGCTACTATCTTTTCTAAGATTAATTTGAGGTCCAGGTTCCATCAGTTTATAATTAGGCCTTCGGATATTCTAAAGATGGTTTTTCAGACTAGATATGGTCACTATGATTTCTTAGTGATTTATTTTAGGATTACTAATTGTAACACCTTGAAAATCATGCTAAGGGTTTAGTGGGATAAACAAAGAGTGTATGTGAAGTTTTGTCAAAATATGGAACTGGCTCAGGTCCGAAAGGTCATTCTACAAACTTTGGAAGGATTCTACGGACTGTGGAGTGAACAGTGGAACCGAACTGGTGAAACTATGCTCACTGCTTCAGTTTGACGGACCTTGGAAAGGTTCCATGGTTAGTCATTTAAATATTGGATGGGACTATTTTTCTCTTTATTTTTCTAAATTCTGAATGACCCCATGAGCTATTATATGGATCATAGATCAAAGGACAATCCATGGAATAGATAATTATCTGCTTCTAGTGTTTGAATTTAGTGGGCGCTTGTTTCACAGATAGTGGATGGGTTCTAAGGACTGTAGAGTTACCTGTTGAAACCTTCTAGGGCCCAATTTTCACCCCTTTTCGAGGATTTTTTGGTGATTACCCACTCTTCAATAAATAATACCACGTCATTTTAAGATCAAAAATTAAGAATATAAAAATCTAAACTTCATTATTTCTTTCATTTTTAACAAACTCTCAGAAAAAGATAGAAAACATTAATTAGTTTCTTCTCAAGGCCAAGAAATAGGGTTTCAAGAATAAGCTTCTTCCCCCTTTTCAACAACGAATTTCTCCAAAGTTTCAGATATACGGTTCATGAACAACAGTATTCTTTCATTCTTGCTCCCTAACCCCTAAACCTTTTTTATGAAGTAACTAAAAGAAATTATTAACCCTAAATCTTTAAGTTGTGAATTTAATTCCTATCATGATTTATTGATATTTTTAAGTAATATTACATGAATTATTGCATCATCAGATTATGATTTAATTAGGTTAGCCATGATTTGGAATATATTATGGATTTAATTGTTCAAAAACTTAAGAGTTAAGCTTATACATAACTATTTTATGAACTTGAGTCATAAATAATTAGGAATTTGATAAGATATTTTTCCTACGTTTTAGGCTTAGACATAATTTTATTAAATTAAGGATGAATTGACAAGAATTTCCCAAAGAGGCTAAAGAACTATATTTTGATAAGTTTTTTACTTTCATTATTTTGACTGGTCAAGTCAAGAGCAGTGATATGTTTTGGGAGTAGTATTAGAACTGAGTGGATTGAGTTGAAAGGTCTAATACTGTCTCTACGATGACATGTTGCCTAAAAGGTATTATTATGAAATACCTAGCTAAGTTGGATACACTAGGTTACTGTTAGATACTGAGCCTGTAATAGGGCAAAGTACTCCCTTTAGCTTGTAGGTTGCTGAATTCCGTAAATGCTCACATGGTTTTATATGTTGGTTATAGAACCTCTCACTAAAGATTTGATGCTGAATATTTGAAATTTTTAATTATGATTCGCAATAAAGTATGTTTTTCACACTATTAGTATTACTTAACCTTTCTTGAATAACTGATTTGAACTATAATTTGGATCGTGCATTGTATAGCCTATTCTTGGTTCAGTTATGTTCATATTGTTCATGTTGATATTGCCTGTCATTGTCCCCCTTCCTCTTACACCATATACTCGATGTACTGACCATATAATTTTTTGTTTCATGAATTCACATGTAGGTCAGGCCAGCCATTCTCATTCTCATGATTGACCGATTTACTATCTTAGTTACCTAGAGACTTGGTGAGTTCCCATGGATTAGTAAGATTTTATTTGTTTCTTTATTTCCATTAGATCAGTTTATTTTATTTATACATTCATTTATTTTATTTTAAGGCTAGCTAGGGACTTGTCTTAGAAGCCTAGTATTTAAGTACTTAGAGGCTTTCAAACAATTAACTTAGTGATATTTGATTTGGAGTTCTCATCATTATTCATTTTTTATTCTTTGACATGTGAGATGGTTCACTATCTTAGGCTTTAGTATTGTTTTATGCTTCCGTTGGTGAATGAGTATTTAGACATACGTATGAACCAAGGGTACATCTAAGGTAGCTGAGGCGACTCAGTGGCTAAGGATGACTTGTAGCGCCTAGGGGTGACTCCGAAGCTTTGCACCAATGCCCAACAACATTTCTGGAGTTGATGAACAGTGTGTTTCTCCCTTATTTGGATTCTTTTATGAATATTTTCATTAATGATATCTTGGTATATTTTAAGATAGAGGTTGATCATGATCGGCACTTGAGGATTATGATATATAAAGGTTGGGAGATTAGAAATTATATGCTAAGTGCTCAAAGTATGAGTTTTGGTTAATTTATGTGTTATTCTTGGGCAATGTGTTTTCTAAGAAGGGTATTATGGTTGACCTGACCAAGATTCCAGTTGTGTGTGATTGGGTGAGACCTACCCAACCGACTGATATTTAAAGTGTTGTTGGGTTAGCTAGATATTATAGAAGATTTATACAGGATTTCTCTGCTAATCCATCTTTGTTAACTAAGTTGACTCAGAAAAATGTGACTTTTAATTAGTCAGATTAGTTTAGGAGGGCTTTCAAGAGCTTAAATGTTTTTGACTTTTACTTCTATTTATACTTTACTCGTGGAGGGTAGAATCTTCACCATGTATTTCAATGCTTCTAGAGTTGGCTTGGGTGGAATGTTGATGCAGGATACTAAGGTGGTGGTCTATGCTTCTAGGCAGTTGAAGGGGCATGAGAATAACTATCCTACTCATTATTTGGAGTTGGCCGCAGTTGCATATATATTAGTGTTGATACATTATATTTATAGATTTCATTATGAGGTGTTCACCAATCGTAGGAGCCTTCATTATATATTCATCTAGAAGAATATTAATTTGAGGCAGTGTTGTTCACTAGAGTTTCTAAAGGAATATGACATTACTATCTTGTATCATCTATGCAAGGGTAACATGGTGGTGAATGACCTTAGAAGAAAGTCCTCAAGTATTGGTAATTTGACTTCTATTCGACTTGAGGAGTGGCCATTGGAAAGAGATGTTCAGAATCTATCAAACAGCCTGGTTAGATTGTAATTTTTTTAAGATGGTGTTATTATTGCTTGTACAGAGGCTCGCTATTCGTTGATGGAGCAGATTCTTGTGAGTAAATTTGATGATGCTATATTGAGGACCATTCGGATAAAGTGTTGCGAGGTGAGGCAAAAGTGGGCGTGTTAGATCTTAGGAGATTTTGAGTATTAGGCATCTTATTTATGTCCCTATGTTTTGTGACTTGGTTAGGTTGATCCTATACAAAGCCCACAGTTCTAGATATTCCATTCATTCAGGGGAGACCAATATGTATCATAGTTTAAGTCTAGTGGTGCGGTATGCGAAAGGACATTACGAACTTTATTACGAAATGATTAAACTATCAGCAAGTGAATTTTAAGCACTGGAGGGTAGGAGGTGTATCAAAGAGTGTGCCCATACCCTAGTGGAAGTGGGAGCACATAGCTATATTTTTTGTTGTTAAGTTTCCTAGTACATCGGATGGCTATGACTTTATATAGGTGGTCGTTGATCGATTGATTAAGTCTGCATATTTCATTCCAGTGAAATTGAAGTACAATGCTCAGGAGTTAGCTCAAATTAAATTATCCAGATAGTTTGATTGCATTAATTCCCAATATTTATTATATATGATTGAGGTACTCAATTTAATTCTCACTTTTGAAGTACAATGCACCGTGAGATAGGTACTTATCTTGATATGAGCATGAACTTTCATACTCAAAGCAATGACCAGTCTCAGTATATTATTCAAGTTCTTGAGAATATGTTGAGAGAATGTGTCATTGATTTTAGTAGTGTTTGGAACCAATTCCTACCACTTGAAGAGTTTTCCTATAACAACAATTATTATTCAAGTTATCAGATTACTCCTTTTGAGGCATTTTATGGTAGGAGATATAGATTTCCAATTAGATGGTACGAGACTTCTGAGTTATGATACCTCATCTTAGGATAAGAAGTTTCACATTGACAAAACAGAAGAAAGATGTTGAGTATATGGGTAAGTAGGCCTTACACCCTAGTCATGAATTTTAAAGTCGTACAGGTCTGTTTCCAGAGCGTAAAATATTACTAGTGGGTTGGGACATTGCAAATGGTATTAGAGCCACTCTTATGTCATCCTTATCGATGTGGAGAAGAATTTAAACTGAGTTTTGACGAATCCTGGTAAGGAAGGACAAACCTCAGTCTTGAGTATATGTAAATCCTATGTCGTGGGGAAAACCTCAGCAAAGACATTGATTCCATAAGAGGGGTGTATGTGATATCTCAGATTAGGATAATAAGTCCCACATCAGCAAAACACATGAGAGATACTGGGTATATAAGTAAGCATGCCTTACTCCCTAGTTATGCATTTTAAAGTCGTATGGGCTTGGTCCTAGAGTGGACAATATCACTAGTCGGATAAGCTATTATACTAAAAAAATTTTGGGGAACATATTTGTCACTAGGATCCATGGAGAGAGTTACACTAATTCAGAATTAACTGCTTACAACCCAGAATAGGAAGAAAAGTTATACCGATAGGAGTGTTAGACCTTTGGAGTTCATGAAGGGAATAATGTATAGTTGAAGGTGTCTTCCGTAAAGGGTGTGATGCAATTTGGAAAGTTAGGGAAGCTCATCCCTTTGTTCATTCATCCTTTTGAGATTCTAGAGCAGAAGGGTGAGGTAGTTTACAAGTTAGCTTTTCCATTTGGTTTATCTGTGGTCCATCCGATTTTTCATGTTTCTATTTTTTCTGAGTATATTCCGGATAAATCTCATGTGCTTCTGTAAGATACTTTAAGTTTGGACCTAGATTTATCATTTAAGGGGGATCTAGTTTCCATTCAAGATAGATAGGTTTGGAGTATTCAGACAAAAAATATTCCTTCAATGAAGGTAAAGTAGAGGTACCGAACAATCGAGGAGGAATATGGTTTTTAGTAGTGGATGTCTCAATGACCTTCAAGGTCATTTTCCCTATTTCTACATATTTTGACTATTTTACCCCTCCTATATTTGCATTATGCCAAACTAAGTTTGATTCTATGGTTGGTTTGGGAATAGAATGGGATTTGTTTAAGATTTTGGAAATTTTGAGTTTAAATCCTTAAAGTCAGAAATATGGAACTCCAGGAATCATTTGGAGTTTGGAACCTCAAAACGAAAATCCATTAGTACCATCAATT
>JBDJHY010268212.1:0-10396 GCA_039654485.1 Withania somnifera
CACTCTTATTCAGTCATTTACTCTTTTACTTGAGGTTACCAGTTTACCGTCCATATTCTACTCTTATATTCTTTTGACTCCTATTTATTACATTATTATTCACATATATTGTTGCAAGGATTCCGGGTACGTCTTTCTTCATTGCCTGAGATCCTGTTATGTGATTATCTAGCGATAATTGTCTACTTGTATTTGACCCTTATTTGAGTAGCTAGCTTTCCCTGGTTGTACTATTTTCTTCCGTGACCCTTTAATTTTATTATGTTATTTACTGCTTTTATTATTGTTATGTGCCTAATGGGCCCTTGAAGCCTACTGGGTACAGGTTGCTTCGGCAACTTGTACTCATACTACACTTGCACATGTGCAAATCTGAATATAAGTTCCCAACCGTGATCACAACCAACTGTTCATGCAGTTATATTTTCTTTAGGGATTCAGGGTGAGCTTGGCGTTAGAATTTTACCTGCTTCTCTTCTTCCTTGGGAATTTATATTTGATCTCCATGTATTTCGTAGACACAATTGTATTAGACATATTTTGGATTTCTTGTTTTTGTACTTAGTGGTTTGTTTGACACTGATACGTAATTTTGGGTATTTATTTGATTCTTTAAACTTCTGCATTTAAGTATCTTCTGATTATTACACTTGTGCTTCCCGCATTTGATATAGTAGTCCTCCACTTCGGCTTTAGACTACGGGATTGGTTCTCCTACTAGGTGGTATAGTAGGTGCCGTCATGATTCTAGATATCGGGTCGTGACAACCTTGGTGTTATATTGTCTGGTTCAGAGAATGGTGTTATTCTTGTTTAGAATGCTTCTGAGTCATCTCTTGTTATTGAGGTGAAAGAGAAGTAAGATGGTGATCTGTTTTTAGTTAAGCTGAAAGACGCAGTCCAGATGAATAAGGTGCAGGTTTTGTAAAAAATGGGAGATGGTGTACTTCATATCAAGATCACCTATATGTCCCAACAGCTGCTGGGTTGAGAGAGAGGATTATGCCAGAGGCTCATTGTCCCGGTATTTTGTTCATCCTGGATCTATCAAGATGTATAAAGATTGGAGAGAGGTGTATTGGTAGAAAGGACTGAAGAAGGACATGCAGAGCTTGTGGCTAAGTGTACTAATTGTAAGCAGGTGAATGTAAAGCACCAAAGACAAGCATATGACAACAATTACATATTGCGACATGGAATTGTGTCACGCCCCCAAACTAGACGTGATGACACTTACCTCCCTAATTCCGATAAGTCAACCAACTAGTAAAAAGACAAGTAAAATCGGAAGTGAAACCAAATAGACATGTAAATGCGGAAGTCAATAGGATAACATATAAAATAAAGGCTACCCAAAAACAACTGTCACCGTTCACAATCCACTATAGAATATAAATACAAAGAGTCTGAATATCCGTATGGAGTCTTTAAAAATTAAAGACACTATGAAATAAACTAAAATAAGGAAATCCGCGAAAATTGATGAAACAGTGACCAGCTACCTCTAGATCCTCGAAGTCTACCTGGAATAATGAGAAGAGGCAAAATCGCTAAGTCCGAGGCTCGATATCTGCACAATAGTGAAGAAAAGCAAGAGTGAGTACAAGAACAATGGTACTCAGCAGTGTCCTCAGCTGGCTAATTATAAAGGGAAACAAAAGCCCCCTAATATCCCAACCATTCCTCCAATAATACTACAACCTACAAACAATTATATATAACAACACAGGAACCATTTATAAAAATACAACAAATAGTCAACCCAACAACTCATATAATAGGAATTAAGAATCACTAAAGTCCAAATCCGGCAATAGCCAAAGTCATCAATAGGGACCTCAAACCTAAAAAAATTCATCACATATGGTATTGCCAATTTCCTCAACAATATTCAATATCCATTATCATAATTAGGTATTCGGTCAAGGCCTCGGATACACTTCTCAATTACATATATAGACACTCAGTAAGGACCTTAGCTGTGTCATTTCATTAACATAGGCATCCGATTAGGGCCTCAGCTATGCCTTTTTCACAATATAATCATATCATCACTTTATAGACACCCAGTCTGTGCGTCAGTCGTATCATCATAAAAAATCTCAATCAAGGCTCTATGGCCAACCAAATTAATATCATCTAGATCGATAACCTCATCAGAGTATATTTCAAGATTTATAATCAAATTTCATCGGTGTATACTCATCATAATTTAACCATAAAAAGTATCACGCGATAATAATTCAATTCGACACATAAATTCTCTTGGGCAATTTCTATCGAGCAACCTTTTAATTCCAATTTAGCCTCCCAGGCATCAATACTTTTGATATCAACGTTACAATTCATTTATCATGAGCAATTTCATTAACAAATACATAATTATACCTCAAAACCATTTAAGACTTTGTTTCCAACAGCATAATTGAACCAAAAATTTACAATACAACTCAAGCAAAGAATGATTCAACAAGTTCATCAAGTATGGTCAAGGTTCAAAAAATTCCTCAAGTAAGATCATGGTTCACAAATTCATCAAGTATGCTCATTTTCCCACTTATTCATTTTTATAATCAACATGATTGATAATATCAATTCTTCCTGAAGTATCATCTAGTTCCAAGTTATAAAACAATTAGCAAGCAAGTGAGACAATTAGTAGGCAATTGTTAGCAATTTATAGAAAGTGCTTAAACCTCACTTGCCTTAATTTTGAATAAAGTAGCTACTCAAGTGCCTTTCCCATCTGAGTGCCTCCAAATGAGTGGAATATAGTAACCCATACAAGAAGTACAAGAAATAACCACTAATCAACACCCAAAACCAAATAACCAAGGTTTATGTAAAAACCAACCCTAGGCTAACGGAGTCAAGATTAAATTTTGATCGTAAAATAATGTTATCCATCACTATGGGATGTTAATATTAAGTTTTATTGAAAATCCACTCCATTTTATATAAAAAATCCCAAGTTTTCCATCATTGTTGAGTTCAACGATTACCAACTATGTTGGGGTCCAAAATCATGAAATATTTTTGAGAGATCATGTTAAAGTAGCTTAGATTTGATGGACCTAGGTTTAAGAGACTTAACCAATTGATTATTCTTGAAAACCTTGGTCAACTTTGCAAAAAATAGGGGTTTAGTTCGTGATTTGCATGAAAATTGAGAAGTGTTTCGGTGAAAATATAAAATTCCCCACTTTATACCCACAGAGACTGATTTACCAGACCAACTTGCTCATTTATCGATCCTGGATGATTTATTGGAACAATGATTTATCAGCCATGACCGATTTATTGGCCCAAATGATCGATAAGTCAGTCAAAAACAATAGTTCAAAGACAACAATTCCCAACAATATTTCAAAACTCAAAACCGACATTCGAGGTTCACTCCAAACCCGGTGTACACAAACCATATATGCAAATATATTAATTTCGACATTATGGACTCAATAGTTCCATTAAATCATGTGTACGAAGTCTCTTTGACCCGGTACTGTTAAGGGGCCCAAAAACTACCTTTTCACCAAAAAGGACAAAACACTACCGGGGCCTAGGAAAATAAATGAAACCTCATTCTTAGACCAAATTCAACTTCCCGAATCCAAAAAAACCAATAAATTTTTGATCTGAGCACTCTAAGATCAAATGTTAACCACAGTCAACCAATTCACTTATAATTTCAACTTTAATATTTCTAAATGCTCAAACTTGCCACAGATGGTAAAGAGAGTGTAACTAGACTAAACTCGACATTATGGAGTTGGTGGAACTGATGTTTTTCTAATACGAGGTCCAGAACTCTAGATGACCCTTAAAGTTCCTTATTTTGAGCTTAAAGGCTCCCAAACTCAAAATTCTCAAACTTTTATATTAAATCTCATCCCGTACACAAACCAACACTAGAATCACACTTGTTTTGGTATAGTGGGACTACGAGAGGGGTAAAAGAGTCAAAATACTCATGAAAAGCAAAATGATCTTTAGGGTAATTACAACATCCACCACTAAAAACCATGTTCATCCTCAAAATATAAGATGAAAGAAGTACCTAAATGGTCAAACAACTGAGGATTCTGGTTACGCATATCAGACTCAATCCCCAAAGTAGCCTTCTCAATCAATCGGTGTCTCCACTGCACCTTCACAACATATATCTATTAGGGCCGGAGACTCCCAACCTGTTTATCAAGTATAGAAGCTGGCTTCTTCTCAAAAGATAAGTCTAGGCTTAAACTTAAAGCATCACACTGAAGCACTTGAGACTCTTGGGGAATATACCTCTGAAGCATAGAAACATCAAAAACTGGATGCACTACAGACAAACTAGGTGTCAAAGAAAACTTGTAAGCCATATCTCCCTTTCTCTCTAGAATCTCAAAGGGACCAGTGAAACGAGGACTAAATATCATCACACCTTTCATGGGTGACACCTTTAACCACATTCTATCACCCTCCAAAAATCCAAGGGCCTAACCTTGCTCTTCTACCTACTACCTCCAGAAATTAATTAAGTCTGAATCAATCTAACTCTATCCATGGAATCTCTAAAAAAAATTGTACTCGACGACCTCTACTCAGAAATTTTGAACCAACCAATAGAAGATCCATGCCTCTTACCATGCAATGCGTCAAAAAACGCCATCTGAATGCTCGAGTGGTAACTGTTACTATAGGAGGACTCTGCAAGTGGTAAGAACCGGTCCTATCAACTACCAAATTCAATAGCACAATCTCACAACATGTCCTCGAGCACCTGAATAGTACACTCAAACTGTACATCTTTTGAGGATGAAAGATTATGCTCATATTAAGCTGAGTACCCATATCACACTACATAGTACTCGAAAAGTGTAAAGTAAATTATGTGCCTTGGTCAGATATGATAGATATAGGGACTCCATGCAACTGAACTATCTAGAAAATATAAATTTGAGCCACTCATGAGCATTGTATCTCACTTTCACTGGAATGAAGTGAGTAGACTTGGACAAACAATCAACAATCACCCAAATAGAGTCATAACCATATAGAGTAGTAGGAAACTCAATAATGAAATCCATGGTTGTACGCTCCCACTTCCACTGGGGAATAACATCCTCCGAGACACACCTCCTGGCCTATGGTGCTCAAGCTTCACCTGCTGATAGTTTAGGAACCTAGCAACATACAATATCCTTCCTCATACCAGACCACCAATATGCTAACTCAGGTCATGATACATCTTTATCTCCCCAGGAAGAATGAACTATATAAAACTAATGGCCTCTTCTAAGATCAACCTCACTCGTCACCAGAATTAAGGACCCAAAGACCGACCTTAATCCTCTAAATACCCTCAGAATCCAACTTGCCCGCCTTAGCCTCATGCCACTGCACCTTATCACAAAAAATACTCAACTTGGCTTTATCAAATTGAGTGTCATGAATCTTCTATATCGACGAAGAACGAGCCTTTACATATGAATCACACCACCATCATTTGAAATCTGCAATCTAACCAATCTTTTGGCTAGACTCTGAACATCTCTAGCCAAAGGTCACTCTTCAGACCGAATACAAGCCAAACTACCTATGCTCGAGGATTTCTAACTAAGGGAATACGCCACCATTTTGGTTTTTCCCAAGTGATACAAAATAGTGATGTCATAATCCTAAGAAACTCCAACCAACGCCGCTCCTTAATTTAAGGTCCTTCTGGCTAAAAATGTACTAGAGGCTCCTATGAGTGGTGAACACCTCACAGTGCATCCCATATAAGTAATGTCTCCATAACTTCAAAAAAAATACCACCGCTACTAACCCTAAGTCATGAGTAGGGTAGGCTTTTGGTGCAACTTCAACTGCCTCAAAGCATAAGCTATTAACTTACCCTCATGCAACAATACTCCACCTAAACCAACCCCTGAAGCATCACAATAAATAGTGAAACCTTTACCCTCTATGAGAAAAGTAAGAGTAAGAGATGACGTTAATAATGAATTGATCTTTTAAGAGCTCTCCTCACACTTATTCGATCACTAAAAAGGAATATTTTTCTAAGTCAGTCTAGTCAATATAGCAGCAATAGAAGAAAAACTCTGAATGAACCTCCTATAGTACCCAGCCAAACCAACAAAGCTCTTAATATCATTTGGTGAGGTAAGCCTCACCCAATCACGCACCATTGCAACCTTGGTAGGATCGACCATAATACCATTCTTGGATACTACGTGTCCCAATAACACTACCGAACTCAACCAAAACTCGCACTTCGAGAACTTAGCTTATAACTTCTCATCTCTCAACCTCTGAAGTACTATCCTCAAACGCTGAACATGGTTAGCCTCAGTATAGGAATAAACCACGATATCATCAATGAACACAATCACAAACGAATCCAAATAGGAATAAAGTACTCTATTTATCAACTCCATAAATTCAGCTGGGGCATTCGTAAGCCTAAAATACATCACCAAAAACTCATAATGCCCATATCTAGTACGAGAAGTTGTCTTTAGAATATTCGAAGGTCTAATCCTCAACTGATGGTACTAGAATCTCAAGTCAATCTTAGAAAAGATGGCGATTCCTTGGAGCTAGTTTAGGTAAATCATCATACTAAGCAAAGGATACTTGTCACTTTGTTCAACTGTCTATAGTCAATACATATACGCACAGAACCATCCTTATTCTTCACAAACAATACTGATGCACCCCAAGGTGATATACTAGGATGAATGAAAGCCTTTCTAAGCAAGTTCTATAACTACTCCTTCAACTCTTTCAATGAAACTGGAGCCATATGGTAAGTAAGAATAAAAATAGGCTCTCGGCTCCAAATCAATACCAAAACCAATATCCCTACCAGAAGGGCACTAGGAGGTCTGTCAAAAACATATAAACAAACTCTTTAACCATAGGAAACGACTCTAGGAAAGAAGGACCAATACTAGCATCTCACACAAAGGACAAATAAGACATACATCCCTTCATTAATAACCTATGAACCTGAAGAAAAGAGATAATTCTAATAGGATATGACCTACACGTACCCTTCCACTCAACCCTCGAAATACCAGGCATGCATAATGTAACAGTCTTGGCAGTCCTAATCTGAAATAACATGATAAGGAAAAAGATAATTTATACACAAAATGATGTTAAAGTCTACCATGTCAAGTAAGATCATGTCTACCCAACTCTCATGCCTCAACAAGACTACCAAACAAGGTTAGTACACCCGATCCACCACTAAAGACTCACACACATGAATAGACACATAAAGAAGGGTGGGCAATGCATAAGATAATTTGTCAAAACCACAAAAAAATATGAAGATACATAGGAATGTGTAGATCCCAGATCAAATAACACTGATGTAGGTATAGAGAAAACTGGGATAATACTTGTAATCATAGCATTAGAAGAATCAGCCATAGGTTTCCCGAAAAAGCATAGCACTGCATGTGCCCACCTTTGGATGAATGGGAGCAAGACCATGTCCCTTACCTGTCTGATGTGCACCTCTACTACTCTGAGCACCTCTCCATGTATGTCCACCTCCTCTACCTCTACTAGTAGGCACCTGTGCTCTAGTCGGAGCATGTGAGTCTTGAGACCAAGAAATTCTTGTGGTTAATATGATGAATTCTAAAACCCCGAATGGCCACCTCATCCTGCACCCCTCTAGTAAGAATCAAAATGACCCAGTGCTGGACTAGAGACACTCTGAACTGATTCGCTAGCACTCGATGTTGGCATAGATGTTTGGAATGGTACCCAATGGTGAACATGACCACTATACTGAAAAGAACCCCTACCTCCATATGAGGCACTATAAAACTGACCATAAGGAAGGGCCTCTTGTCCATGCTATTACTAGTCTAACCTTTACGCAACTTATTAAACCCTCTCGCTATATAAATAAAACTATGTAAAGTAGCCCCTGACAGTTGTGAAGCTATAAAAACCAATGTATGGAGAGAAGTTCTTAACCCCCTAAGAAATCTAGATATTCTCGTCTGGTAAGATAGACAAGGTATGTCTGGATATTTCATAGAAGTGAGATACATACTCATCAACCATCACACCCTCCTTGCGTCAGCTCGTCAAACAGTTTGCGCAATCCGCCCTTACACTATGAAACACATACCTATCCAGAAATGCCTGAACAAAGATCTCCTAGGTCATGAGAGGTGACCCAGTTGGTATAGGATCAACATAAGATAACCAACACTATCGGGATAACCCTCAAACCTTCAAAACCGTACAATCCACCCTATGTGTCTGCACCAACACCACACTCTATAGAAGCTCATGGAAAGTAGTAAATAACTCAAATGGGTCATTACTCTACCCCACCCTGAAACTAAGGTGGGTCCATCTTCCTGAATCTATCGTACCACCACTGCTTCTCATTGGACATCTCAATAATGACTATACCTATAACTATGACCCCTATAATCTGAAGTTCATGAACAAGATGTGAAATAGGTAGATGCCCCATCAGACCTGAACTATGGGTGGTTGTCCCGTAAGAACCTGGACCACCGGAAGGTTGGCCCACTTGTACTAGAATCATGGGTGGATGTGCCACCAGATTATGAACTCTTTGAATAGTATGTTAGTTTGTTGTCATCGCCCAGGACCTAGTATAAGAACCCTGCGGAGTACCACTTTGAGATTAACTCTCAAGTGCACAAAGAACCCTCAACAAAGTATCTTGCAGTAGTGGGGCTGCAATATAGTCCCGAGCTCTATCCTCACCTTAATACATAATGGACTCAGGTGAAGCCGCTCTAGCTTACCCCTAGCTAGGACTGCTCTTATAACTCCTTCTTGGTCTCCATCTCGGCCTCTCAGTATGCCCCTACCCCTAGTACCTGGCACATCCTCATCACCCTTATCAAAAGCAACTCTAGTCCTTACCATTTGTTGAATAAAATATGTAAGGACTCAGTATACGTGAATCAACTATGCTAGATAGAAGTGAAAGAATGAAAAGATATTTCCTAAGGTTGTATATCCTCTCAAGGATAATTACAGACATCTTCACACTGATTTACAAGACTCTTCTAAACTTGGCTTGTAAATAGTGGGACCTACGAACCTAGGGCTCTATTACCAACTTGGCACATCTCGAAAACTAAATGTAATAACATCTACGTCCCCAATCTCTAAAGGTCAACCAAATAGTAACAAAATAGGTAAAAGAGGAAGTCAACCAAACAAACATCTAAAATACAAAAGTCAATTGGATAATATATATATAATAAAGTCTATCCAAGAATAGGTGTCACCGTTCACAAGCCACTATGGAATATAAATACAAGGATTTTGAATATCCACACAGAGTCTTTATAAATTAAAGATACTATAAGATAAACTAAAACGAGAAAATCCATGGAAACTGATAAATGAGTGACCAACTACCTTTAGATCCTCGAGGTCTACCTAGACTAATGAAAAAAAGGAAAATTTCTAAGTTCGAGGCTCAGTACCTGCACAACACTACTGAAAAGAAAGAGTGAGTATAAGAACAACAGTACTCAGCAGTGACCTCGGCTGACTAACTATAAAAGGAAATAAAATGCCCTAGTCTCCCAACCATTCATACAACAATACTATAACCTGCACACTATTATATACAACATCCCAACAATTATTTTTATAAAGATACAATAAATATGATAAAGTAGTTGACCCAAAAAATCATGTAATAGGAATAAAGAATCGCAAAAGTCCAAACTTGAAAATAGTCAAAGTCATCAATAGGGACCTGAAACCCAAAAAAATTAATAACATATGGTATTTCCCAATTTCCTTATTAGTATCCAATATCAATCATCATAATTAGGTATCCGGTTAGGGCCTCGTCTATACCTTTCAAATGTTCATATATAGACACCCGATTAGGACCTGGACTGTGTCATTTCAATAACATAGGAATTCAATCAAGCCGCGGCTCTTTTTCATAATATGATCATATCATCATTTTATAGGCACCGGTAAGAGCGTCAACAGTGTCATCATAAAAATTTCAACTAAGGCTCTATGTCTAACCAAATCAATATCAACAAGTTTGATGACCTCATCAAGGTATATTTCATGATTCATAATAAAATTTCATCAATGAATGCTCAACACAATTCAACCATAGAAAGCATCACAAGATGAGATTTCAATTTGATACATAAATCCCTTTTGGGAAATTTCTATTAAGAATAGCCTTTTTATTCCAATTTAGCCTCCAGGGCATAAATATTTTCAATATAAAGGTTTCCATTCGTTTATGATAAATATTTTCATCAATAAGTACATAATTAGACTAGGACAGGGCATCAAACCAGGTCATCCCAATATTGTCCTGGTTTGGTACAAAATGGGATAAGATCCCATTTTCGTCTCG
>JBDJHY010268222.1:0-10396 GCA_039654485.1 Withania somnifera
TTATTGTTGTCGCATCATGAGTTTGAGGGGGATGTTAAAATAGTTATTATGCTTTGTGAGGGTAGTATAGTCTTTTCCTTATTTAGTTTAGTCTATACTATATATATTCTTTTGTTAATGTTATCATACATAAAAAAGGATGTAGTGACTTTGCAGAATCCATCGCCTACGTATTTGTCATATTTGTAGATAGGAAATGTCATGATCTTATTCAAGAGCCCCGCTAGATACAAATCCACAGAAAGTGCTAGAGTATGATGTGAATATAATTCTTTATCTCACATAGGAGGCAATTAATAAGTCCTCTACAAACATGTAAGGACACTTGCATACAATTGGAACACAGTTACCAGTGACATCCTCAAATGAAAGAATCACAAACAGTAAATATGAAAGCTTTAAAGAAAGAGATTATTCAATTTTTAGGTTTGACTATTACACCTATTCACACTATACTTGGCCTACCTGATATGCCAAATCTTACTGTCTTGGAAGAATATTGAGTGCAACATAGCATGGCGTTAACAATTATATAACCATTATGATGTCAGAGTAAATTACATGAAAATCAATGATATCAACCAAGTCTCTCTATGATGCACTAAAAATACACAGTCCCGGCATACTCGACTAAGCACAATAAATACCACTACAAGATTTGAAGCCATAAAAACTTAGGCTAGTAACTCCAGTCCTTGCTCCATCTAAGTAGCAAAGTATGGAGATTAGAGACACATATGAAAAGATAAATCTAGGGTCAATAAAAACAAATGTAGTAGGTGAGCAAATTATAAATACCCGAAGTCATTGCAATACATGAAATGGGCACAAAATCTTAATACGTGCAGTAATGTTTAATGCAATGTAATTCAATACATTATATTGAGGCGTGAATGCAATCCTCAATATCTAATTAATTGGAATAAGGAAAAATCAATGCAACAGTAAAATGCCCACTGTAATTTGACAAGTAGAGTCTGGAGAGGGTAAAGTATATGTTGACCTAAATTCTACATTGAGGAGATAGAGAAGCCACTTTTGAAAAATTAATAGGTGCTTTAATTTGTTGTACAGTATGCAGTAATAATAGTACATTTTGAGTCAAAGAAAAATTTGTACCGTGAATATTAATTTCCACAGAAACTCTAAAATGATTCAAAAGATATGAGACCATAATTTGATGTAGAATAATCATTTATATTTTCCGAAGTAAAAGTGAAAGCACCAAACTAAAATTGTTATCTCAAACAGGGATATAAAATTGTAACTCCCTTGAATATTAGTAGCTTACCTTGAAATTTATCATTCTTATCAAAATGAGTATAGCAAAATGCAATGTTACAGAAAGTATAAGAATAATGAAGACTCTCATGGTAGAATGAGAAATAGAACAAAGCATCAAGATCAACCGAAATAATCCATGAGCATATAATGCAAAAAGGTCCAATTACATACGTAAATCTAAGCTATTATGGAGACAACTGTGAGCACCATCATCTATACACCACATTTACAAATTCAGTGTTTTCAACATCTACTCTTCGACATCGCTTATTGGTGATCATTTATCTGAAAAAATATTATTTATTTTTCTTTTATTTCTATTTTTATACTTGAATTAAAGTTAGGACAAAGCTTATCACCTCAAAATCACTTATTGGACTTTGTAGTAATGTACACCCACTCTAATGAATTTGACTCTATATATCTCACATATGAGTAAAAATAGTTATATTTTTTTGTTTCTCTATGATTAGCCTATGCATTTTTAAAGTTCAAAATATCCAAATTGTAGTTCCACGGTATTCCAAATCAATGTTAGCCGTCTGAATTGTACTATTTTTTCAGTCAAATTGTAGTTCCACACAAAAATCTGAATACCTTTAGGAGCATCTAAGACAAGCAACGTATATGGTTGTAAGTAGAGCTAGAAGAACCTCTCCCTCTTTGGTACTTCGCATTCCGTACTAATTAAAAATAGTGAATGCTTTTACAAATTACTCAGACATACGCCCGGATACATGATTTAATTCTATATATAGAACAAAAGACATTTTGAATTATCCACCTAGGAATTTCTATATCTTCAAAAGATTGTAGTGTCATTTATCATATTTAGTGACTAAACAAACATTGTTGGGTGCTAGTATTGTGTAGAAAAACGGTAGTAGCAAAAGATTATAGTAATTAATAGTTACTATTAATAATATAATAAATGAGGGATAATGGTAAGATAATTACCATCAATGTGGTAACAACCGTTGAGGGAATCATGCCCCACCGTTGAGGGAATCGTGTCCTACTAATAAGGCAACAATAGGTACAAAGAAAGTGGAATAACCACTGCGGAGGTTACTCCCCATTTACAACACCCACTAATGTGACTGTTACAAAAACTAGTTATAAAAGGCCAAGCAAAGAAAAGACAAGGTATACTCATTTACTACTCTAAAAATACTATTGATATTCTCTCCCAAAGATTTTACTAACTTAAGCATCAGAGATCTATCCCGGGGACCACCCTGGGCTCTGTTTTGCAGGAACCTCTTCTAAATTCATTGTTTTTTCCAGTTGCTGTAGGTTAGATTTTCTAATAAGTCTTATTGGTGATCTTTTAGGATTCATCAATTGGCGCCGTCTGTGGGGATCGAAGTAGGTTCTTTCTTTAAAATATCAAAATTCAAAACATCTGGAAAAATGGTTAACACTAGGAGCAAAAACACACGAGGGGCAGGTCGTGGTGACAGGACTATGGCACGCAATGGTTCTAGCCGAGGTGGAAGAGGCTGAGGTAGGGTACAGGCAACCCAAGAGCCCGCTCCTCATCCCAGCTGGCTAAATAAATAGGGTCGGACATTAACAAACATCCAACTCACCGCAGCGAAAAAGTTCACCCAGAAGCACCAGACCTTATTTTAGCAATAGTTGCGATGCTCATCCCAAGATGAGATCCCATGAGGATACTCAGCTCAATCACACATGAGATCAAGAAAAGGAGGAGGGTCTGCCTTAAAGTTCAACAGAATCAACCAACTCCTATTTTAGTGATGAGAATCCTCGTTACAAAAAATAAAAAAATAACGAATTCAGGAGAGCAATATAAAGATCGTAACTCTCATGAAAATTAGAGCCCACTCTGAGATCACAGTGAAGGAGTTGGCCCCAAAAATGCTCCACAGAAGAATCTTATCAAAATCGAACTGGATAGAATTTTGGGAATCGATGAGGTAGGGGACGTAATTACCCCTTCTCAAGAAAAATAATGAACACTCCCATACTAAGGGTTTCAAATCACCTGGGATCCCAGTTCGAGTTCCAAATGGTGAATCGCCAGTGCAATAGGGAACACTTGTGCAGGGTGTTCCCAGAATTCCTAGTGGAAAAAGCCAGGATTTAGATTGATGACCTTCCAAGGAACAACATCACCTCGGTCAATCAGATGGAAGAAATCTTTTACGTCTGCTTCTACCAAAACAAGAAGGTGGTGAAGAACTGGACTGACCTCCTGGATGTCAAACAAAGGGGGGACAAGTCCATAAACGTGTACCTGGAGTGCCTCACAGTAGAAAGCCTCCATATAGAGAACAAGACTAACCAACTTGTCAACTTTCTTGAGTGAATTTCAGCCCGGTTACCACTACACCGAGCTGAGGAGAAATCCACCACAGACAGAACATGAGCTGTTCAAGGTGGTGAGAAATTTTTCCACCACAAATGAGGATAACAAGAAGAAGCTGGAAGGTAACAGGTTATTCAGGAAATACGGGACGAGAGAATCCCTAAAAAGAATGTCTTTAACAAGCTATATTAGGGGCGAACTGGTCCGAGGTCCCCTGAAGGAGCCTTGAAACGGGTGAAGAAGTCAAGGTCCAAGATCACCAGAACTTACTGAGGCCACCTCAAGCACTATAGGCCCCACCACATAAATAATCTCAGATCCTGTGGTGCCACTTCCATAATGATCACGATCAAGAGATCGAAACGTGCAAAGATCTCATCAAAGAGATCGACGAGTGCATCAAAAGATATGTCTTGACACAGTACATAGATGTCGTTATAAGTTCCTCACGAGGTCATGGAAGAGGTGGCTGTGGAAACTATCTCTCCTAGGGAGGGCGAAGATTTAAGTTGGGCGGCCGAGGTCTTGGCCAGCCCGATAGGAGGTGGGAGACACCTCAGAACCAGTATTCCTAGTACCCCACTCATGGATACTTAGGTCAGGGCAGCTGTTTCAATCCCAATCACATTCATGTTAGCCCTAACCAGCACCATGGAAATGGAGCCCCTGCACTAGATTTACCCCCTCCTCAGTACTAAAACAAAAATGTCACGAGGGAAATTATCCCTTTACATTTTGATTGATGACTAAAACATTAAGTTAAAGATTCAATGTTAAGAAAGTACTCAAGTATACAAGAACGTGTTCATAAAAGGAATCCTAAATCATAAAACAACTTTGGAACTTCAAGGACCCGTTTGAGGCATTCCGAAAACTCAAATTAAGGTACTTGTGAAGAAATAGTAAAAGGTTAGTCGACCAAACTCAAGAGTTGGTCGACCAACACCATGCAGATTAGTCAACCAAAGGCTGTTGCTGGTCGACCAAAGGTTTTCCAGTAAGTTACTGGAAAATGCATTAGTCGACCAACACTAAGTATTAGTCTACCAAACTGGGAGGAAAATTAGCTCTCAAATTATTCTAACGACTAGTTTTGATCCATAATACATGGGCATCAATTTGAAGACTCAATTAAATATTTTGGTGAAGCCTTAGTCGACCAAAATTGTGTATTGGTCGAGTAAATAAGAAGTAGTGAGTTACTGGAAAAATGCTGGTCGACCAAGACCAAGAGTTAGTCGACTAAGCCAGGATGTTAGTCGACCAAAGCCTCTAGCTGGTCGACCAATCGAAGTGTCAGAAGCATTTATTACAGCATTTAATAAGCCCTAACGACTAAAATTGATCTCACAACGGCTATAACAAATGAGAAAACTATAAAAACACCTAAAAGATGAGAGAAAATAGCTTTAAACACTACCCAACATTCTATATCATTATTTTCTCAAAATTAAAGCCTTCATCATTCAGATACTTAGAGTACAAATTTCTTGTGCTTCATCTTGTATCTTAAATCTTTGTACTATTTATTATTACGTTTATTCTGAGTTGTTATCATATTTTGTGAGTGTTAAAGAGTTGGGAAACATAGAGATAGTTTCCCACTAAAGTGAGTAGGTCTTTCTTGAACCAAGAATCAAGAAGTTGTAAAAAAATTCTTGCTTGTCTTGAAACTGATTGTAAGTTATTTGTGATAGTTGAAAAGCCTAAGTGGCAAAGAACTTAGGTAGTGGATATAGGCAAGAGTTAGCTGAACAACTATAAATTTCTTGTGTTCTTTCATTCTATTTTTACTCTTTTGCATAACCCAAAAAAATTGTTGAAAAGCCACTATACTATTCAACCCCCCATTCTAGTGTTGTTAATCCGCTCAACAAATACATGCAATCTTTGGGAGGCCCCTAGAAAGGATATCATAGGCTACTCTGAAGGAAGAGGCGAGAAGGGTACCCCTAGAGGAACTTCTCCATAAGCTAATAAAGTTAGGAAAAGTCATCACTTTTTATGAAGAAGACGCTGTCCCAGGAGCGATGCCTCACGTTGATGCCTTAGTGATAAAAATAATCCTAGAAAACAAACAAGTGCATAGATTATAGATGGATAATGGTTCTGATGTTAGCATCATCTTCTCAGCATGCTTTAATTAACTCAAAATTGATCGAAGTGGTTTGCGGTGGATCGGCCAATTGCTCCAGACTTCTACTTACCTAAGGGAACCATCTGGTTACCAGTGACTATAGGGGACTACCCCAGACAGAAAATCATGATTGTTAAGTTCTATATGATCAATGCGTCCTCTCCCTACAATGTTATTTTGGGATGAGATTGGCTAACACCGACCAAGGAAGTTTGTTCATCATACCACCTCATGATGAGGTTTCCCACTGGGCACTGCATAGCCTCCGTGCAAGGTGACCAATAACTTTCACGAGAGTGCATGAGAATTGTGCTAAAAAAGAAAGCACCTGGGTGAACAAATAGCAGTTACAAATCACTTGTCCTCAGCCCCAGTAGAGAATCCCTGTCATCCCATTAGGGGAATATGATGATGAAGTACTGAAGGTCGTATTGGGACCTGATTTTCCTGAAAGAAAAGTAATGGTGGGGTCATCGCAGAACTCAGCCCTCCATCAGGGGATCATAGCTTTACTCCAAAAGTTTAAAGTCATCTTCTCCTGGTCCCGTTTGGACATACCACCCGAGGGGATGGTCCACCGGTTAAATGTGGATCCATGAATAAAGCATGTATAATAGAAAAAGAAGAAATTTACACCTGAAAGAAATTAGGTAATCTAAGCTGAAGTTGAAAAATTGGTGGCTGCTGATATCCTCTATGAGGTCAAGTATCCGACCTAGGTTGCCAATATGGTTATGGTGAAGAAGGAAGGGGACGATGGAGAATGTGTTTAGACTACATAGATCTGAATAAGTATTGCCCCAAGGATTGCTACCTCTTTCCAGTCATTGACTAGAAGGTAGAAGTTGTCTCAATGTAGGAGCTCTTGAGCTTCTTAGAACTGTACAAAGTCTATCACCAAGTGCTCATGGACGAGGTGGACGCTCTTAAGACTGCCTTCATTACAAACTGGGGGACATTTTCCTACAAGAAGATGCCTTTTGGTTTGAAGAATACTGGAGCCACATACCAAAGGTTAGTGGACAAAGTGTTCAAAAAACAAATAGACAGTGTGGTGAAAGTTTATGTAGATGACATAGTCGTGAAAAGTAAGTTCTTGGTCACGAGATTAAAAGACTTAGAAGAGGTCTTTCAACTCCTGAGACATACTGGGATGAAGCTGAATTTAGAGAAGTATAATTTCGGGGTCAGCTCGGGGAATTCTTAGGATACTTTGTATCCTAGAAGGGACTGAATGTAAATCCTTCCAAGGTAAGAGTTGTGGCTGAGATAAAATCACCGAAGTACTTGAAGGATGTACAAAAACTGATGGGGTGCCTGGATGCCCTAAGCCGCTTCTTATCCAAATCAGCTGAAAAATAATTGCCCTTCTTCTGCATCCTAAAAAAAGCCAAGAATTTCCAATGGAAAAATGAATGTCAAAAAGGCCATTGAAGATCTAAAACGACATTTGACGATGTTGCCTGCACTAGCTATACCTAAGAAAGGAGAAACCTTATATCTCTACCTGGCGACAGCGGGTGAGGCGGTCAGCGCCGTTCTTTTCAAGAAAGAAGGGGGAGCTCAAAAGCTAGTCTACTTCGCCAGCCAAGCTCTGCATGGAGCCAAAGTGAGATACTTGCCCACCGAGAATATAGTGCTAGCACTGATAGCAGCAGCTCAGCGACTTTGTCCCTAATTCCAAGAACACCTCATTTATGTGCTAACAGATGTGCCCCTGAAGCAGGTACCACTGAAGCCAGAAGCATCAGGGCAGCTGATGAAGTGGGAAGTCAAGCTCGTGGAACATAAAATTGATTTTTAACCTAAGAAAGCCGTAAAAGGCCAAGCTCTAGCGGATTTCTTGATACGGATGCATCAATCTACCACGGAGGTGATAGAACCTCCCGTGAAGGAAGCTGAGGTAGACAAGGAACCCAAGGATTCTTTCATCATACACGTAGATGGAGCCTCCAATGAAGACGGTAGCGGGGCTAGAATCCTTTTCAAAAGTCATGAGGGAATTGAGATATTGTACACCTTGCGTTTTATTTTTAAAATGACAAATAACACGGAGGAGTATGAAGCACTGATAACTGGATTGCGCTTAGTTCAAAAAATGAAGATAAGGTCACTCTCTAGCTTCAGTGATTCCCAAATTGTGGTTAATCAAGTGAAAGGTGCATATGACACCAAGGATACCCAGCTGAAGAAATACCTTGAATTAGTGATGGGATTACAAAGAGGATTTTGTTATTTCCAAATAACTAAGGTTCCCGAGGATAAAATACCAGAGCTGATGCACTTAGCAAATTGGCATACTCCAAAAGAGCAGAGGTGGGTTGCCAGGTGTTAATTGAAAAGGTTCACCACCCAAGTATACATGAGATCAAAGTCACTATGGTCGAGGAGGTGGATGATAATTGGATGACCCCGATAGTGAACACCTCACCTTAGGAAAAAACCCGCCTAACCCAGCTGAGGCGAGAAAACTCTAGCTCAAAGCACCCAGTTATGTGTTGGAAAATGGAATCCTTTATAAAAGGTCCTTTTTGCAGCCTTTTCTATGGTGTGTGGGGCCAGTTCAGGGCAATTACATAATACAGGAAATCCACGAGGACTAATATGGTAGCCACTTAGGTGCAAGGGGATTGGCAAAAAAGATCTTGAGATGGGGCTATTACTGGCCTACTTTATTCCAGGAGACACATAACTTCGTCCAGAAGTGTCCGAAGTGCTAATTCCATGCTCCAATAACACTACGACCTCAAATGGAATTAATCTCAGTGCAGAGTGCTTGGCCTTTTGCCCAATGGGGAGTTGACATCGTGGGACCATTTCCTAAAGCTCCAGGAAGAGTGAAGTTTCTAGTGGTATCCATAGGCTACTTTACTAAATAGGTAGAGGCAGAACCCTTAGCTACAATAACAAGGAAAAAGATTCTAAACTTCGTATGGGAAAATATTGTTTGACGATTTAGGATACCAAAGAAAATCATCTCGGATAACGGGAAGTAGTTTGCAGACGATCCGTTCAAATCATGGTGTGAAGAGATGAAAATCACTTAACAATTCACCTCAGTGGCACATCCTCAAGCGAATGGACAAGTTTAGGTCACTCACAGGACACTGCTACAAAGATTGAAAACAAGGCTAGACAAGGCTAAGGGAGATTGGGTAGAAAACCTACCTAATGTCTAATGGGCATATAGGAAAATCCTAAGAACACCTAACAGAGAAACCCTATTTAGTCTTATGTATAGAATGAAAGCAGTGATTAGGGTCGAGATATGGGTGCCCAGCCCGAGATCATTACACTATGTTCAACAAGAAAATGAAGAAGAGCTCAGGTGGAACCTTGACCTCCTAGAGAGAGAAGAGAGATGCTAGCTATTACTGAGGCAAGATACAAACAAGGTATGGTCAAATACTATAATGACAAGGTAAACAATACCCAATTTAGCCCAGGTCCGCTGGTCTTGAGACGAAACGAAGCCATCCTAGCTGAAAAGACATGAAAGTTTAAGGCAACCTGGGAAGGCCTTTATCAGGTAATTAAGGCTTCTAACTCAGGCAACTACATATTGGCAAGACTAGATGGTACCAAAGTACTCAGAACCTGACATGTAAGTAATTTATAAAGATATTATCAATAATATTTATAGTTTCTTATGATTACAATTATGTCTACTTATTATGATTATACTTTATTACCTCTAAGTGCTCATGGATATTATTAACTGGTCTAAAAAGCATGGGGAAAACCCCAGTCTAAAGAAGGCCATACAAATTAAAATGAGTTAAACATAGGGACTACCTCGAGATCGATTTGGATATACCGCCGCAAATCATGAACCTTAGGGACAACCCTGAGATCAGTTTGGCCAAAAGCGCCTTGAATCCTAAATAAAATCCACCTCAGAGACCACCGTAAGATCATTTTGGCTAAGTACCATTCATTATGCATCAAATCGACCTTAAACATGAGAGCTCGGTTCGGCAGGATACCACAAAATTATAAATTGACCTCATTAAAGAGAAATCAGTTCAGTAGAGCACTGCAATTAAAGGTAGTGCCAAGTGACACATAACCACTCTAAGGGTAGATATATAAAAGTAATGCACTAACATGAAACAAAAAAAAGAATATAATATAGCATGAGTAACATTTATATGTTTTTACCTATCAAAGTCTATTGATACATTATAGAGAGAGCTATCCTAAATCTGAAGACCTCGTCGGTACCGAGTCAGTCTACTATGACCTGGCCAATCTAGCGCAGGGAGGATCCTTGAGGAAGCAGCTGAAAGAGGATTCCATTGGCTTGAACTAGCTTGAAAGTTAAGAAAGAAGTATTGAGGCCACTTCTTCACGTCTTGGCTATGCTGGCGACGATGGTGGTTAGCTCATTAACTCACTCCTCTACCTCGTCCAAGGTAAGAAATCCTCCTTTAATGAATACTATCTTCTCATATTCGCGTACTTGATCTCGGAGATGGCTCACCTTGGCCTCTCGGTGGTCAAAGACTAACCGGTGCTGAGTTGCTTTAGCCTTCTAATAAGCAACTGACCTCTTAGTGTTGCCCATAAGCATACGAACATCCCCCTATAAGTTTTCAAGCTTCTGCAATAGTTCAACATTCTCCTCCCTGAGATGATTC
>JBDJHY010268232.1:0-10396 GCA_039654485.1 Withania somnifera
AAGTTACATTGTAAAAAAAAATCTTGAGTATGATTTTGAATAATTGATTCTTCATTACCCATTTAGTATTACATGATTTTTATCTTCGAAATCATTGGTTTCAAACTGTAATATTTAGGAATATTTGAGAAAGAGATTGATTTGGTTCCTGTAGTTTTAAGGATCAATTTCTCTCTATTTTCAACCAAGTTTGGTATTTGATATCCTTAAAATATGGGTAACATGATTAATTATAGAAATCTAGATTTAATATGGTGTCAGTTTTGACTTTTTATGAACAAATTTGGATCCAATTTAAAAAATAGAAGTATGGGCATCGTTTTTCATATTTACTCATAAATAGTACATGTTTAACTACATTCATTGATTCAGAGGCTTGTACTAAAAGAAATTCTCATGCTTGATTCAATTTTTTTATTTTGAGACAAATGGAGGTCTTTGACTCTTCTACAAAGTGCCCTAGATTATTATGTGTTATTTCTTGTAATCAGGAGTTATAGGGAATATTTGGAGGTGTTTGTATGGTTGAGGTGTTGAGTATTTAACCAAACACCAGAGTCAAGCATACTAGGTTAGAATAAGGAAATAAAAATATTGGTAATGGCTTGATTTATTTATCCTCTATTGAGTTAGATATTAAGAGTATTGGGGATACCCTAATGTTAGACCTTTATTTGGGGTTTTACTCTATGAGTTGATGACATACTCAATAATTTGTCAATGTGAAGGCTTGTCGATTTATCTACTTTTATTCCACATTCTTTACACTTGTGCTATTATAATTGTTATTGGATCCTAGATCTTAATTTAATAATGAAAACACTAATTAAGTAAACATAAGAGTTGAGGTCCATTCCGGCATTACAAAGATATGTGGATATTGGTGATATGAAATCTAGGGTTGAGGTATGCTCTGATATTTTTGTGAGGTTCATAAGTGTGGATTAGGTATTACGTCAGTACAGGTACTTGGTTTAGCCTTTACATGGAATAGCCCATTTATTTATAATATATTTCCTTTTTACTATTTTTTGAATTATGATGCTACATTGAGGAAATCCCTCCTTGTTATGATAAGATAATCAGAAAAGCCATGCTTGATAATTATGAAAATGGGACAAGAAATACTATATGATGGTATAATTACCATTTACCTTGGTCTATTCCTTCAAAACCCAACTTTGAGTCCATTTTTTTTATATCTAGGATGTGTCCTTCTTACCACGGGTAGACTTTTATAGTAGGTATTGATAGTGGTTTAAAGGACTCCTTATATGAGTTAGAGTCCTTATATGAGTTAGTGGCATAGACGGTAGGACTATCCATAAGTTGTGGCTTAACTTGAGAAAGGATATATGCACGTAAATAGACTAGCAATTAACCTATATTAGTGATAGAGTCTTGATGATGATGGTTTGATTCAGGAGATGATCCTTTTACCCTTGGCTTACCCATTATAGAATCCTTAACACAAATCAATTTCTTGGTATCTAGAATGGCCTTTCTTACAGTGGATTAACTATTATTGTGGGGACTGAGTGGACAGTTAAAGGGTGGTATGACATGTTTTTACCCAATGATAATAGATTAATTTATGAGATGGTGTATGTACATGTTATGAGTTATTTTACTGATGTTGGTCTATTCATTTTAGAATCTATCCTCAAAGTCCATTTCTCTTCATCCAAGATGTACCCTTCTTACAGCAGATGGACTTGTGCAGTAGGTATTCACATAGATATTAGACTTCAGTATTGTTCTATTAGACTTCAGTATTGTTCCTTTTACCTTGACTTGTTCCTTTTAGAATTCATTTCACGAGTCTTATTGCTGATGTACCCTTCTCATTGTGGGAGGATTCAAATATTAAGGACTGATATAGGTGATGATGATCTCCCTCCATGATTTTATGGTATGACTAGAGGGATTTTTTCATAATTTGTATATTGATTCTTTCCCAGGACCAAAATTCAAAATTTTTATGGCACCTACCATAAACAACCGATATATGTAGGCCTAAATAATTTTGTAAGGGTAAATACCTAAAATAATGAATAACAGAGAGCAAAATAAGGTGCAACCTAAGAATTCAACTATAATACACCCAGAGATCAGTGTCACTATATCCACACCTCTAAATATGATTATTGAAAAGGAATAATAAATACGTAAGTCTCAAATCTATAGAATCTCCAAGTAAGTTATAAGATAGAAATTTAAGAGTTTAGGCATATACCAGATGACAAATGGCTACCTCAACTATTCCAAAATCGAACCTCAAACCTGATCTAAAATAGGATGATCACGATGAACTGGACTTTATTCTAATATGAGTATAGAAAGCAAGGAGTGTGTAGCAAATAAACAATGGGTACCCAACAAGTATCTATGGACTTGCACTAAAAAAAATAGGTGACGAGTTACCAACTACTTTAATCATCCCAACCATAATACTTCAAGCACCGAGCTGCAATCCTACTACAACCAACAATTGATAATGCAAAGTAAATTATAGATACAATGAGTCAGGGTGATAATAGTAATAAACTCCAAAACAAAAAAATTATAAATTAAGAAACTTGAGTAAATAATTAAAACTGAAACCATATCTAATTAGAATATTATCAGCAAGCACCACTGGCCAACTCAAACATAGGCCAATAATCAATACAAACCAGTATAAGTAGGTAAAATATAGTATCTCATTTGTAACCCATTCAGAAGCGACCTCCATATTTGAGTGTGTTGCACAAATTATAGGATGAATCCTATAAATTCTTCTACAATCTCTTAGGAAAATTCCATAAAGCCTCATTAGTTCAAAATTCATAAGTCCAACTACAGTAAGAAGGGTACATCTGACGCAACTACATAGAAATCATAGATGGCTACTAACAATGATAGACTTAGATAAATAAAGGATGCAACAAAAGTCAAACACCCATATTAGTCCCTACCTCACAAGTCCAACTGCGATAAGAAGGTATTCATCTGATGCAACCGAGAAATAGACTTGTGGGATAGATTCTAAAATGTTCAGACCAATGTCAATAATATATTCAATATATAAAGACAATCCTCATTATTTTCTACTAAAAAATTTAGGAGACTTTCAATTGTAATCTCATAATAGAGCAATTTACCTCCTCTCATTGGGATTATAATCAAGTTCTAAAATCTTATCATAATCAGTCATCTTGATATCGTAACATCTTACCAACAATAGGTTAAGTGGGGAAATTTAATAACATATCAATGACTGAAAAGGTATTTCATAGTTGATATGCTCATGAAATATGAAGTTTATCATATAAGCAATTCAATGTATGTGCAATGAGATGCAATGTAATGTAATACATGTATGTCTCATGTACCTTAGCAATATCTAAAATTGCACATCGTCACATATCTTTGGCATTATATCTCAGTATCATGAACATACCGGGAATTACACATCAATCCATGTTATTTACATGTCATATTAAATATTATGGCAATACCCGAAATCACAATTAGACCATATTTTCCTTTTATATCATTTTCCTCTTTCCCTTTCTTTTTCATAAGGAATCATGAGCATACCAGGAATCACACATAAGCCCATGGTCTCATTAATCTATGTCATCATATTCCTCATAAATTGTGTTTCACTCTAATGATCAATTCCTCCTAA
This sequence comes from Withania somnifera, assembly GCA_039654485.1. NCBI lineage: Eukaryota > Viridiplantae > Streptophyta > Magnoliopsida > Solanales > Solanaceae > Withania > Withania somnifera. The sequence continues at coordinate 3,674 of JBDJHY010268232.1, forward strand.
ATTGTGTTTTAATCCAATGATCAATTTTCATTAATATATGAGAAATATCATATGCAAATCGCAGAATAAGAGAGGTAATATCACACCATAAACCAACAATGCCTTTCATGGGTTCAACACAAAATGGAGTTTATCTTAATTTAAACCAAGGACACCCAAGGGCATGAAATCAAGTAAGTAAATGATCAAGTACAATAATCATAACGGGGTATCACATGGACATTTAAATAGCTCAATCCATAAGCTCACATTAAAAAAATCTATTACCTTTATTTTATACCGGCATGATTGACTCTAGTAGCCAGCTAAATACTCATTACATCATCCATATGGATATCCCTAAATAGTATCCATTACTCCCAATTTCTATAAAACAAATACACAAAATATCAAGAACACTTTGTACAAGAGTCAAGGTCCTCCAATTGCCTTAAATGAAGAAACTACACTCGAGTTGGTGTCTTTACCTTGCACTGAGCTTCAAATATATCATACCTATTCATTTATGGTCTAAGAATAAGACAATAAAAATTTTGATATGCATATCGATATTTCAAAAATCTAGTATACAATCTCCCTTGAAAAACATAAATAGAGTGTCAAGGAAATTTTTGAAAATTGTGTTTCCCATGTTCCAAGATAATAAATATGAGATTTTATCAAAAAACTAAGTAGTAATCGACCCTCAAAACTCAAAATATAATATCAAGGTTTTTCTTAGAACAATCTCAAATTTAATACCATGAAAAAATCACCTAAATTTATGTTAAAATCAAGGAATAAATAATAGGTAATTTAACACTTAATGATTTAAGAACTTACCCAAGTGATTCACCTAAAAATTTATCCTTGAAAGTACGCCACGTGAGATCTCTAGTTCAATAATGGTGAAAATAGGGAAAATTCATAGCTACAGTGATTAAATAACTGAGCTTACTAAAAGTTCGACATCTTCATGATCCCGAAGGGTCCTCAGTGATCAGGATCAATTAAAACTCAATGCCCACTGAAGAAACTATACGTGATCTTATCTGTACTTCACGTGATTTTGATGACCTAGGAAAAGAACAATGTGATTGCAATGCTTATACACGTGATCATGATACATAGAAAGGTAATCCTTCGCGATATCGATGATCAATCACACAATCACAAAATTGGAAATTGACAGCAAACAAGTATGCAAGTTAGTCACGACCTAAATATCGACTTGTGATGGCATCTATATTTTACCTATAGACAACCTAACCTCGGTCCAAAGCAAGTGGTGATTGGCCATTACCAAGTATCAAATAGAAAAGGTAAAAGAGATCAAGAGAAAAAAATAAATAGAACATAAAATGCACAACTAAACATGACTCCCTAGGACCTGGTATCATGATTGTAGAGAATCTATAAAGAAAGTTACTAAATAAACCCACAACAGGGTAAAAACTACAAAATATCTATCTAGAATCCAAGTAGAACAACTGTAGTGGAAGATAGAAGATGGAAGATTGTCCAGCATGAATGCCAATTGCTCACCGTATATCCTCAACAGCAGCAAGCTAGTCTGCACGATCACATCCACTGTAATGACCCATTCGGTAGTTTCCTTTCTTTTAATCTTTTTCAAGTGCCTAGAGCTGAATAGTAGTTTCCCCAAGTTATTTACGACTTTCTAGGAAAAATAGCTTGGTACCCTGGAATCTCGTTCTCCAATTATCTCATTTTCCCTATTTTGAAGTTTCAGCTTGAAATAATGGAACAAGAGAGAGACATTATGGTAAACACACTCAAAATCCAATTTTTATAGTTTTGTTAGCTCCAGAATGCCAACTTTTGTCTAAATGTACATTAATTTCATGTCTCGGGCTTTTCTTTTAGAGGTTGGGTTGTTTTGTGGAAATTCAGCACAACCAAAACTCATTTTGGAGCCTAGGAGGTCTTTTAGTGATTGGAGCATAAAATTAGAATTCTAGTGATTCCATTAGCTCCGCAATGTAGATTTTGGGCTATTTGAGTCATTAGCTCAGTTATCAAGGATTCCAGGATCATTTTGAGTCAGTTTGTGAAAGGTTTTAAAAATTAACTCCTTTTGATCCTTTTGAGACTGACATCCTTCACTTAAACAGCCACAATTGGTTGTTTCATCGATTCCTTTGACTCTGTAGTGTGTTTTCCAACCAATAATACACTCTTGGTTTTTTATAATTGGATTTGGGATGCTTGTTGTAGGCCCTCTAGAGTGTGATGTTTTGCTAAGTTTTGTTGTTGGTTGCAAACTGCCCTAGTGACCCTTGGGCTGCCCCAATGCCATCGCCCCTGTACCTATGGATTTACCCTATTAAGGTAGCCCCAGTATCCAGAAGGGGCGCCCTAGTAGCTAGATCAGTCTAAAAAGGGGGGATTATCCCCTTTATTTTCAAACATTTGTTTCTTTTAAAAGTCACCATATCCAGGTCTGGAGCTGATTTTAGGGTGTTTTGAGTTAAGTGGAGTTGAGGGGAGTTGCGTTTGAGGTAGTGTGAGTTTCTTTACTTTAAACTTTATTTTTCCCTCCATTCCTTATCGCATTAAGATCGACTTTGGATCACAATCCCTTGAGTTGAAGGCTTTGCCCCGGTATACTTACTTTATTATTCTGGGTTGCTGGGCCTGCCAGCCTATTTTAGGCCCCGTTTTTTGACTCGGGTTGTTAATTTAAAAATAGCTACTATGGTTTAATCCATGGATTCATAATTTTATAGTTTCGGGTGACTCAGACTGCATTCTAAGCTTCGGGCCTATGGTGCATCCATTTTAGAGACTTTTATCAATTCCCATGTAGTCTAGATTTATTTACTTTCATTATATACTGGGTTATATTTTGTGTTTTTTATGTGGCTATTAGTATGGGTTACGATTTAGGTTGATCGCTTCATTCTAATGGACTTGTTATTGTTTTATCAGCTTCCAAGGTCCCGTGAAGGGGCACAGAGGGTAAAGGGTTGTATGTCTTGTTCTTGGCCTCTCTACATGGGGCCCATAGACCTTGGGAACTATTCGAGTTACCACGCGGGGAGTTTTGTAAGATGAGCTCTTGGTTGGTTGCCTTTGTATAATCTTTGACTCTTTTTCCTTTCGTTCCTATCATTATTAGCATTGTTGGTTCTATGCTGTGATCGGGCATAAGTATATTATTTGATTTTGGTGGTACGACTGGTGTTGATAGTTCATATAATCTATATTACATTTAGAGGCACGGTCCTCTGGAGCATAGACCCTGAGCATGGAAAAGATGAGACGTAGACCTCCGAGATAGGTACTGATGGGGTACTTACCCTGTTCTCGAGTTTGAGGTGCGGTCCTCTAAGGCACGGACCCCGAGTATGGCATATATGGGGTATAGACCCTAAGCATGGCACATATGAGGCACATACCTCTCAAATAGTAACTCATGGGGTACATACACTAGTTTGAGGCACGTTCCTCAAAGGTACAGACCCCAAGTATGGCGGATGTGGGCCATAGGACCCCTGAGAATTGCACAAATAAGGCACAAACCCTAAGATAGGTACTGATCGGGTACTTATTCTACTCTTAAGTATTAGGGGCGTTCCTCCGAGGCATGGACCCTGAGTATGGAAGATATGGGGCATAGACCCGTGAGCATGGCATTGATGAGGTACAGACCCCTGACAAGGGTACTGATGGGGTACTTACCCTGCACTCAAGTTTGAGGTGCGGTCCTCTGAGGAACCAACCCCAAGTATGGCATATGTGGGGCATAGACCCCAAAGTTTGGCACTGATAGGGCTTAAACCCTGGACTTGAGTTAAGGCGCGAACCCTAAGATTGGTACTGGTAGCGGAGATGCCCCCAAGATTTGACACATAGACAGAGGCCCATGGTATGATAGGACATTATTTAGATTTACTTTCCTGCTCCCACACCTGCTACTTTCATATTTTTTATGCTTTTCGGGCTTAAGAGGGGAGGCACTATTGGTTTTGTGGAGTTGTTTGTGATTACTGGCGGGATGGGGCGCCAGGTCAGTTTTGTGTGTTTACTTTCTTTCCTATACTTAGTTGTACTTTACCGTTTGATCCTTTATTCATGGTGTATATGCATACATATGATTAGTTGGGTCTTGGATTGGTTGGAGAACAGGTACGTTCCCTTATTTCGACTTCGTATTTTCAGATAATGGTTACTACCTATACGTGTATGGCATGTATTATCGTCTGTTACACCTGTGATTAAACTTACTTTATGATATTCAACTCCTAAATCTTTATCTTTCTAGATTATCTATTAATTTTATTGATTTCCTACGTTTTTGACCTATTTTACTTCCTCGCCTTTTCTTACTTGTACTTTATATTAGACAGGTTAGCCTATGATGCCTACTTGGTACATTGCTTTGTACTCACGCTGCACTTTTGTATCATTTTCATAATGAAGATACTAGTAGGGTTATTGGAAAGTATGAGATCCTGCGGAGTAGATACAGTTGGTTGCAGAGGTTACGGTGAACTCAAATATCAAAGATGATCGTGGTTTCATTGATTTCGAGCTTCTTTATTTTTTCTATAGCAAGCCCTGTGTAGTATTACTTTTGTCGGAGTTTTTTTATATATGTATCTTTTTGATTTTCTGTGCAGTAGTTCTATGTGCCATTGATACCAAGTTTAGGGATTTGGGTGGTATATGTATTTCTTCTACATCTTCTTTTACATATATCTGTTTATGCTTTTTCATTTATGTTGGATGATTCGAGTGTATATGGCGCGTTACGCATAGCTCTGGACTGTAGGGTTAGGATTGTCTACTGGAGAGTTGTAGACACCATCATGACCCGAATTTTTGGTTGTGATATCCACCCTAATAACTCATAGTAGAACTTGCATTAGGAAAAGATGCAGAAGTGATTACCAAACACAACGGTTACCTACTGGGCATCATAGGGTGACCGGGAAAATGTATACATAGGTAAGGTAAAGGATAATCAAAATCAAATAATGCAATAGAACATAATGTAGGACAGGAAAGGAAACTTCAATGACAGCTAGTGAGTGGAATGAATGGTCAGTTGTTAATGTGTTCATTATCAACTAAGGGGTACAAAGTAAAGCAAAGAACAATTTATAGTACATAATCTCGGACACAAGAAGATCATGACAAAACGTGACACATACCAGTAGCTCCAATATAACCAATACAAGGAAGTACTAACAAGTGAGTATAGAACCATCAAACAGCTAAGATAACAACAAATACTATAAGTGTACAAATAGTGTCTACCAAAGACAGAAAGGAATGAACAAAGTCTATTAGAAAACAAACATGGATGGTACCCAATTCTACCGGTTGGTATAACCAGGGACCAAATAACCTAATAGGTACTCCCCCTGATAGTCCTAAGGGGTACAAATCAATGTGTAAGAATGTAATACCAAAGGGTACTAAAAAGTAAATAATGCCCGCACGCACCCTTCCTGGTACATGACTATGTCAAGAACAAACCCACAGAAGCTTCCTCATATACTTACCCAACCTACCCCAGTATTCCTGTTAAAAAGTGATTTCTTGGATCATGATGGCACCTACTTCACACTAGTATGAGAACCAAACCTATAGTAAAAAGACAAAGTGGAGAACTAGTACATCAAAAGCAGAAGACACAAGTACAATAAACAATATATGAATGAAGCGAAATTAAAAAGAGTCAACAATTCCCAAAACCCATTATCAGTGTAATACAAAACCTCTAAGTACAGAAAGAGTATACAAATGTATCTCTGAAAATACATAGAGATCAAATATAATTACTGAAGAGAAGTAGGAAAAGTAGGATTCCATGTTCACCCTAAGTCTCTAAAATCAAAAGAATCTTCTCGATTAGGAATCTCTAAATCAAGGTCGGGCACCTGCACTCGGATTTGCACATGGGCAACTGCAGTATGAGTACAAGCTGCCAAAGCAACCTATAACCAGTAGGCTTTGAAGGCCCACTAGGCATATAACAATAATAAAAGTAGTAAATAAAGGAAGGAAATAAATGGGTTCACAAAATCAAATAGTACATCATGGAAGCTAGCTACTCCAGTAAGAATCAAGTAACAAGTAGAACATGTATCTCTAGATAATCACATGACAAGATTTAAAGCAATAAAGGAAAACATACCAGGAATCCATGCAACTTTATATGTGAATAACAAAAATAATAATCAGGAGTCAAAGAAGACATGAGGAGATCATGAAAGGTATACTGGTAACCTCAAGTATAACAGAAAACAGATATAAGAGTACCACGCACAACAACCCATATAAGAAGTAAGACTCAAAACATACACTACCATGATGAAGTAGTAAAGAAACTATTTAATAAATAATTTAAACACAAAATTCACACTCATGTAGGCCTTACATCTCAGCCAGGGTACTTTGAAGAAGACAAGTGTAGAAAAGTAAATACACACACATAAAGTAAGCAGTCCTGTGTACGTTTCTCCTCTTGTACCTGCAAATCAGACAGGCAAGATCCATGGAAGTCTACCCTAAATATTCTAGGTATATCTCTCCACCGTCCTATACCCCTCTCCCATGTCGCCTAAAAGTTCGAATGCCAGGTCCATGGTTGTACACTCACGACGTACAATCTTTAATGTCATCATAACCATACATCCTAATCATAGAGCCTCAAGGGTCTCATATTCTGGAAACCAATGTCTCATATCAGTAATATCATTAAGCCGTACT
>JBDJHY010268242.1:0-19867 GCA_039654485.1 Withania somnifera
TTGACTTTCTTTTTGTTTGCTAGCTTTCTTCCATATTTTCATAATATCCTGAAAAAGATGTTAATCACATGGGTTAGAGGTATTTCCACATATTCACTACAAAAACATCACATATTATACAATTATTCACAAAACAAAGTTAATTACTACGAGTTAAATAGCTTTCTGGCAGGTAAAACTGCCTATGATAAGCATGTTTCGACTTGGTGGGAAACACAAATAGGGAGGACAATGAATTGCAACTGTGTTTCCTACTTGGAACAAAATGTTGGAACTTATGAAAGCAAGATATGTCCCACCTAATTACCATGGGAACATACTTAAAAGGGTGTATTCACTTAGATAAGACTCCAAGAGACTTGAAGATTATTACTATGAGTTTGAAAGTTTGTAGGTGAAGCAATATTCGAGGAACCAATGTAACCTACGGTGATATGCTTTACCAATGGGTTGCAGTGTGACATTTCCAAAGCCATAAGGCTTAAACATTCTGACACCTTGAATGTGGTCTTTCATGATGCTACTAAAGATGAGATGAATTTGAAGGACGAGAATGATTATAAACCCAAGAGAAATTCTACCTATTGGAACAAGGGGAGTGAGAAGTGCAAAACTTCCTTATTATGGGACACATCTAAATATAAAGGCAAAGAGGTACTAACTAAAGGTGAATCCAAGGGATACTTCAAACCCAAAACAGACTTCAAACCCCGGGAATGTAGTGCTTCTAAGGCTAACTTTCCTTGACTTCTACTATTTAATGCTTCTGTTTTACAAGGAGAAGGCACATTAATAGTGAATGTTTTAACTGTAGGCAATCATGGCCTTCGGAGAGGAGTACCAAACTAATAGTAAAGATGAGCATAGTGATGAAGGGCAAGAGAGTGAGGAAGGTAAGGAATCTTTGAGTAGTGAAAAGAGCATAAAATTGAGTCTTAATTTTGGTGGACTGATGAGGAGACTAGGTACTTTGATGTGTGAATAGGATGAGCAATTAGAGGTGAATGCAAATTTGTATTGTGTAGTGAGACGAAACAGGAGAGACATAACCAAAGAATAACTTGACCAATAGGAGAATTTCTTTCATGATAAGTTCAAAGTCATGAATAATGTATGTACATTGATAATTGATAGTGGAAGTTACACCAACTTTGTGAGCCAAGACTTGGTTGAGCATTTGAAATTACCTACAAGGGAATATCTTGTGCTTATAGGCTACAATGTCTTAATGAGAGTGGTATAGGAATGCTCTTAAGAAAGAGGGTCTTAATTTTAAAATTGGTAAATATATGGATGAGCACACATTTGATATTGTTCCAATGTTAGATTGTCATGTATTTATTGGGATGCCATGGAAATTTGTTAGGGACATCACCATCAAGGTAGGGAGAAGAAGTACTCCCTATTAAGTGAGTGAAGACTACCAGATCATGAAGGAACTCTGAGAGAGAAGCAAAGAGGTAGAGGTGGGGGAGGGAAGTGAAGTTCCCAAAGGTAAAGAATTGGAAAAAGCAAAGAAGGTATGCATGGTGACTAGACCAAGTAACTTCTTGAAAGGGGTTGATGAGGGACATTTTCTAATGTGACTTGTCAACAATTATTTATTATTTCATACTAACCAAGATACTAAAACTTTTTCTAGTATCATCTCTTCTCTTTTGCAGGACTATGAAGGTCTATTTTCAGAGGAGATGTCTACTGGATTTCCACCATTGAGAAGAATTGAGCATAAAATAGATTTTATTTCTGGATCTCAAATTCTTAATAGGTTGGTTTTAGGAGAAAAGTGAAAGAAACTAGAGAACTCCAAAGGCAAGTGTAAAAGCTTATTGAAAAAGGTTTGATCAAAGAGAGGCATAGTCTTCGTTCCATTTCGGTGACTCTTGTTCCTAAAAAGGATGGCACTTGGAGGATGTGCATTGATTTTCGGGTGGTCAACAAGATTACTATCAATTAATGGCATCCTATTCCCCTATTAGATGACATGTTAGATTAGCTTGGAGGGGCAAGTATATTCTCCAAAATTGACCTCTAAAATGGTATCATCAAATCTGAATAAAGTTTGTCTTAGATGGGTGGATAGTCATACCTTTCGGCTTGACCAATGCCCCTAGCACTTTCATGAGGTTGATAATCCAAGTTTATAATACGTCGATCAACAAGTGTCTGGTTTCTTATTTCAACAATAAAATAATGTATAGTAGATCAATGGAAGATCACGTACACCACTTGAGGCAAGTTTTTGATATCTTATTAAAGGGGAAACTCTATGCTAACTTCAAGAAGTGTTTCTTCAGTGTTGATAAGGTAGTGTTCCTTGTATTCTTTGTGAGTGACAATGGTGTTGAAGTAGATGAGGAGAAGATTGAGGCCATAAAATCTTGTCCTACCCCTACAAATTCTACCAAAGTTCGTATCTTCCATGGGTTTGCAAGTTTTTACTTGTGGTTTTTTAAGAATTTCAGCATCATTACACCTCTATTGACCGGGTTGATAAAGAAATATATCCCCTTTATTTAGGGAGAATAGAAAGACAAGGATTTCTCCATGCTATATTCATCTCCATTACTTCAACTACCCGATTTTTAGAAGATGTCTGAAGTTGAATGTGATGCTTCGAGAGTTGGGCTTGGTGATGTTTTGCTGAAAGAACGTAATCCCTTGGCCTATTTTAGTGAGAAATTGTAGGGGGCTTCCTTAAATTATTCTACTTCTGATAAGAAGTTGTATGCTCTTAAGCGGGTGTTTTCTCATAGGAAACACTACTTATGGCATAAGGAGTTTGTGATAAGAACGGATCATGGGTCCTTAAAACATCTCAATGGTCAATAAAATTGAACAAGAGGCATGCAAAGTGGATTGAGTTTATTGAGACATTTCCCTATGTGATCAACTACAAGTAAGTCAAAGATAATGTGGCAGCTAATGCACTTTCATGAAGGTTTGTGTTGGTCAATACTTTGGTGTCCAAGTTGATGGATTTTTAAATCTTGAAGGAATTCTATCCTATGGATTCCTATTTCAAGGTTACTTTTGAGGAGCTTAGTCAAGGGTACCGGGTTGATAGTTTCAATTACTTGATTTGTTTGTGCTCAAAGATGGGAGAGTATGTGTTCCAAAGAGCTGATGGACAGAACTATTTGTCAAAGAGGCCCATAGTGGTGTCATGAAGGGTCACTTTGTGGTCGCTGTTGCATCAAAATGCACATACAAGTGTATGCGATCTTACAAGTAGTATGGTGGCTCTTGCGAGTCGGATGTCGAACCCACAGGGACTAGATAATTAACTATTTAACTAAATTAAACTAATTCTAATTATTCATTTAAGCAAAAAGTTTCCAGAGATATATTTTTGACTTTAATTAAACTAAAAATAATAAAATAACAAAATGAACTAATAAATAATAAATCTATAAAAGAATATATTTTTATTATAATTAATGAATGAATCGAACTAGGATTATGAACTTTCTAGCAATCATATTTAATTGATTTAATTAACTACCTTGAATTATGTAATTGTTGGTCAAGGGTTTATTCTATGAGTACTGAATGATTATCCACTAATCACCTATACCAAGCGAGGCAAACTAAGTAGAAGATCTCGTCTTAGTTGCGAATCATATTCAATTATCCAACCCTTGCATAATCTATATACGAACTCACTCCTTACCTTTCTCGTTCGACCCTTCATATTATCGATTAGTTCACTTTCAAGGCCATACATTTATCTTAATGATCGCGAAGCACTAAGATATTACACAGAAAAACACATGACCAATTATATGATAATTCTCACAATTCAAATAATATATAATTAAATAATCATCTTGCTAGTTTATACCATAACCCTAGAATGAGAAGAATTAGATCCACATAGACATGGAATAATCACAATAAATCATTCAAATCAAAATGTCAAAATATATAAATAAAGAAGAAGAAAAGTGTACACAAATGTTCTTCTTTCTCGATGACGGCTCCAAGATCTTGCCCTAGATTAAAAGCCCTCTAAAAATATTATGTACTGAAAATAATCTCTACCCTTAAATAATATGTACCGTCCCCTAATTATTGTGCAAAATAGAGTATTTATAGGTGTAGGAAATAACCCAAAATAAAATATCCAAGTTCAAAAAGAACTTGAAAAATAATTTCTGTCAGAACAAGAGAGATCATGATGTGATGCGTATCGTGATTTATTAATAGCATACCATCATGAACTGGATCACAAAATATGGCTGACCAATCAAAAAGGAGGAAAAAACAGTCAACAATTGCAATTTGCAATTTGTAAATTGAATTGCTATTATATACATTATTATATTATTAAATCTCTTTTGTATATATTATTAACTTTATTCCAGTAAGATGCCTGCTTGAAATTTCTTCTGTAATCTCCCATATTTAATTCTTTTGAGCTCCAAACTTCTTCCTTTTTGCGTTAAATAATTTCTTCACCATAATATACCATGTTAGCACAATATAAAATATTTGTTATTCAAGAAACAAATAAAAATATTAAGATATGAGACAAATAATGGACAAATATTTGTTATTTTCGCCTCACATCAATACTTATTCTCCATAGTCATACCATTCAGATGCCTGTAATCAATACACATATGCATAGAACCAACTTTCTTCTTCACAAAAATAGGAGCACCCCAAGGCGTAATTTTAGATTGAAATAAAACTCTTATCTAACAAATCTTGAAGCTGAGTCTTGATCTATATAAGCTCGGAAGGTGCCATATGATAAGAGGAAATAGAAAAGGGCCTGGTGCCCGACTCTAACTCAATGACAAAATTAATGTATCGCTCAGGTGGAAGGCCAGGAAGGTTATTTGGAAATCATCAACGTAGTCACCAAAATTAGGTATTGACTCAAGAGTCAAAAATCAACCCTAACATCTCTAACATATGCAAGGTATGCCAAACATCCATGAGACACTAAACGACTAGGATGAATGTAAGAAATAATCCCCGTTGGTGCACGACTAAACAAACCCTGCCACACATTAGGGGTATATTAGGAGCGACTAAGGTCATAGTCATGGCATAACAATCCATGGCTGCTCTATGATTGGACAATCAGTCCACGACCAGTACCATATCAAAATCAACTATATCAAACAATATCAAATCAGCTCATGCCTCTATATCCCCAATAATCATGGAGAAGGATCTTAACACACGATCTGCTACTAAAAAATTACCTACTGGGGTGGAGACAGATAATGTCACAGGACATGGCTTACTAACCATACTCATACATGAAACATAATAAGATGAAACATAAGAGCAAGTAGACCCTGGATCAAATAAATCAAAAGATGGCAGATAACAAACAGAAATAGTACCTGTGACAACATGTTAGTGGCGTATGCCTTGGGACTACCTGGAACAACATAAAAATGACATAGACCACCACCACAACCACAATCACGACCACCACCCCTACTATGCTGAGAAAAACCATAACCTGGGGCTCCACCAACCCTATCCTGAGGTGGAATAACTCTAATTGGCTGAGATGGAATAAGAGTTGGCATAGAAAGAGGCTGGGGTACAGCTTGTACACTACCTTCTTAGTGAAAATCAATGACCAAATGAACATAGCACTACAAGTATAACACGATCCCATTGGCTTAAACTGATGAGAGCAATCTGAGGAAATAGAATGACTACCACTGTCGGATGAACCCTGCTACTGCTAGCCCGAAGGTTGAATCTCAGAACCTTGGGATCCATTACCAGAAGCCTGTAGGGAGACCTCAATAAGATGAATAGACTTCCCCTTCTGGTGATGCTGAGGTGGGGTCCTAACCCATGAAGTAGATACTCACCTACCGTGTCTCAATCCACTAAATTAACCCTTGTAACGAGGCCTCTTCTCCTCTTTAAGTTTACTATTATAAGTAAACACTTCATAGTACAAGCAAGATCCAAAATAGTCTGAAAAGATGATCCGGTAGAAACTACAACCTTAGCACACTGATAGATATCCGGATCTAAACCATGAACAAACAGATAGACTCTCTCTATCTCAGTAGAGATAGATCTAGCACTATATGCATACAACTTGTGAAACTATACTTCATACTCAAAAATCGATATAGAACCTTGTTCAAGTCTCAAAAACACCTTCCTTATCTTGTCCTACTCAGTACGAGGAATGTACCTCTTTGAAAAGAACCATGGAATAAAGTCTAATAATAGGAGTAGAGATAGCAGACCCGATAGAACAATAAGACCTCTACCACTCCTTAGCGAGGCTTCCCATCTTATAAGTTGTAACGTCAAAACCATGAGAAGCAAAGAAACTAAAGTTATGCAACCCCTAAAGATAACCGTTAATAAACTCTCTCGGGTCCTCATCCGACATACCATAAATCCACGTGGGACTCAATCTCAAAAATTAACCCAATGCCTTCTGATTTAAGTCAAACATAGACCGGTGAGATAGAATAGGAGGAACTATAGATAGAGCAGGCACTGCTGGTGCGTAAGAAGGAATAACTGATATTGAAGGTACCTAAATTGTATATGCTAAGACTGATAGTGGAAAACCCAAACATAAGCATTAAGTGTAGGAGGAACCCCTCAACCATGAGTAATCAGTGCTGGTGGTGTAACTGGATTGAGGAAATTGGTGCTGAAGTCTGTACCCTAATTTTTGGCTGACCAAAACACCTAAAAAGTGTAGAAAAAATCATTTCATCTTCGAGGTCAAGAATGGAGCTGATATAGGCATAGGAGAGAACAAAATAGACCCATGTACCTCCGATCGCTGCTGAACCGATACATGCTCAATTTTAATCTCTACAGATGTGACTAGAAAAGTAGCTCTAGATAGAGTACTAACAATGACATACACTTGACCTCGGCCCTTGTGACTCTTGGCCAATGCTTTAAATGGTTGTTCAATAGGTGAACCATCCCCTTTTACTGCCAAAAATTGTGTATGTACCATCAGCGGAAGAATGAATATAAGAAAATAAAATTTTCTAGAAACCAACTATGATCCACGCTCGATATTTATGTTAAAAGAAGAGAGTTTCTTATCGATGCCCCTGTAGCCTCTCGAAGATAAGATATTGTTGTCTCCATACCTGATTCACTCTACTAGATACTGGCTTGTGTACCAAGGATATTAATAATCCTAGAGCTCTAAGACCAATTAGTCATGAATCGATTTCTCAGATCATGAGGGCACCTATATCCTACCATAGAAGAACCACCCAACAAGTATACAAAGTAAAAATAGTATACTAAAGAGGGAGATATACTATAAATAAGGGATAGGGATAACCAGAAGTCTAAACTTAGTCAACAACAATAATCCCAAAACTTGATATCTAGTAAAGAGCTACTAAAATAAGAGTAAAATGTATGAAAAAAAAAGAGCAATTACAAAGTCTGTCATATCCAAAAACAAAAGAATATAATAGAAAGGTAAAAGATAAGCTTTGGATGCCAGGAGAGTTTTTCTACCTCAACAATGAAATAAGAGACCGATCAAGAATCAACGCTGACCACTCATGCTAGGATCTGTACAAAAAAAGATGCAGGAGTGTAATATGAGTACCAAAACAATGGATACCCAGTAAGATAGGCTGACTTTGAGTATATAAGAAATAAAAGCAAGGCAATATATAAACTGATAAGGAGTACAAGTGATATAGATCAACAAGTAGAGCATGTAGGGAGGCTGACTAATAGAATGTAATCGATATTTATCCTAAGCAACTAGCCACTATCAAAGAAGGTTCAGTTAATACAAGAAGAGAATGTACTTGAATCCATGCTCAACTTATAAGGAAAATAACCAAATAATAGATATGGTGATATATGAATAACCTAAAAGAACAATTAAAAGAGAAATGGCTAACAATAATAAGTAAGTCAACTAGGAAAAAACATGCTACAGTGTCCAGCGGATACAACATTCCCATTAAACAGTAAGAAAGAACAATAATAAGTAAAAGAGAGTCTCCACGACACCCCATAATACTAAGAAATACAAGTAAAGCTCACCCCCTTACCCTACATAAAACAAAAAGGTACAACCAAGACAAGAAGGTTAAGTAACACAGACATGAATGCAAATGATATTGGGACAAGTGGAATATGACTATGTATGCTTCCCTTCGGTACTCAAAGGTACGGTAGGTGGAATAACCATGAAGGAAATTCCTTGTATACTGAAACTCATATAGTATTCCTTTCCCCTGGTCATAAACATATTAATGTCGGGTCGACAGTGTCTATAGAGAGCCTTTGCGTATTCCATTTCAATAATCATCTGAATCTGAATTGTAATCTCATAATATCAGTGTATATATGAATGTCATGCTTTCCTGGGCTTCCCCAAGTCTGGAGCTGGCATAAATCATAATGTAGGTCACTTGGGCTTTACCAAGGACAAATCAACTTGTATAATCAATATATATCACTCAAGCTTCATTAAATCTAGTAATATCTTAAGTCATTATTATCTCATCTATCATCGAAAACAGGTAAAACATTGAAAAATGCTCAGAATAAACTTATAATATCAGAAAAGGCCTACAAAGTCATGCAAGGTTTCAAAATTAGTGATATCAGGCTCTTGGCCATGAAATAGTAGAAACTAATGCATCAAAGTGAGTTTTCATAATGATATACAAAACCACAAATAATACCACAGGAAAGCCTATGGCCCTGCATATGCTAAATATCTACATCAGACATAGCCAACCAAGTCAATGTTCAGGACTAACGGATATTCTCAATATCCCACCGTCTATGTTCGACAATCTATTAAGACTATTCAGGTCATAGGGTAACTATCATTGCAAATACAACGTCAATAAGCAAAAAAGAGAACTAAAAAGTATACAGGTTCATGGGTGCCAACCTAGAAATCTCAACCTAAAATTGTGTATTTATCACAATTATTTTCCATATAAGCCCAGTCTAAGATCATACACCGTAGCCTACCTATCCTCCATATACAAGCCCATAAATACAACATTAAAGGTGTCGTGGACTACTCTAAATCTTCAAGACAACACAAACATGCTCCCAAAATCTCGTAACTATCAAAATAATAATTTAGACATCAATATGAATGAATTGATACCTATCAAGTTATGAAAATAGCCAGGGTCAAGCTATAAGCCCAATCGGTCTTATGGGCCCTTAAACTCAAAAGCTTAAAATAAGGGTCTCAAAATTGTTTCACATCATAAGGAACTTATACCTGAAATTTGGAGCTAAGATGAGCAAGAACTAGCTTGAAACAATGAAATAAGGTGAAGAAGCAACTTGGTTTTTGGAGAAATTTTGGTGAAATTCAAAGAAATTAAAGTGGGAACTTATCAATAATTGATGGGGAATCAAAAAAATCATGTTTTCAATGTCACCCATATACTCATGCAAATACCCCACAAATTTATATGGAAGTTTTTGAATGCTTGGAAGTGAAAAATATAAGAAAAGACTTTGAAAATTGGGTTTATATACCTACTGGTGACTCACTCTATGAGATCGTGTAAATGTTGCTCGCGATTGCATGGGTCTTGTTCATAATCACGAGCTTTATAAATATTGACCATCGCGATTATGTGGCTCATGCACCACGATCATGAAGATGCGTAGAGTCAGGGCATTGCGTGATTATGTGAAGAAAGGGACACGACCGTGAGGCTAGAAAAAGAGGCTTATGGGATCATCTAGACTACTATCCATATCCGTGATCTTGAAAGGTAAATAAGAGGTGCATTATGATTTCTTGGAAGCTTTATGTGATTACGTAGAAGTATGCACTGACACTAGATGACAGTTGAAATCAACCAACCTTCAAAACTAGAAAATAATGCTCGGAATGCATTTGAAACCCAATGAGCACAATTCAAATATTATATATGCATAAAAATGAATTATGGATCAATGATGCAGAAAAAGTTTTGATCGGAGGTCATTTCAACAAAAAATTGACCATAGTCAACTTTATATCAAAATAACTAACTTCCCAATTGGGTATTCTAAATGAGACCAGTTTGAATAAAGCCCGAAAGAGCAACTCACCTTAATCAAACTCGACAATCTAAGCTAATGGCACATTCTAACTTTTAATCCGAGGCTTCGATCATAAAATGGCCATTCAAGCTCCAAAAATAAACCATAAGTCACATAAAACACACAATTTCGTACAAACTCAAAATTGAAGCACCTGGACTCAAATCAATAGTCCATTTAGACCAAAATCCATGTTATTACTTGTGTATATTTATCATATCATGAATTTTCAACCATTACACGCAAACGAACATTGAAAAATAGTTTTAGTCCCGTTTAGAGTCTTAGAAACTAATATGATTATATAAATCCCGATTAGAGTTGGGGAAGGATAGATATATGTCCTAGATTTTCCTTATGGGCCCCTACCTGGAAGTTTATATGCTTAGAGGGTGTATATAAGTAGGACAAACACGTATTATTGTTACCATCAACGTTGCATTTACATCATTCATATCATACTCACTTCCCATCATTTACACTTACTGTGACTTGATTTATTTGCTATGATACACCTCTTATACTATGCTTATTAAAATTTATATAAACTACTACACTATTATTCTTGTTCAGGTGCACATATTTGTTTTTATTTGATTTAATTCACACTTAAGCTTAGTCAATCCATGATGCCTACATTTTTCAATATTTAGATTTGGATTCAAGCAGTTTTGACGGTAGATGATTTGGTCTTAATATCCATCTTTTGAGTGTTTGATAGGCTTCTATCTATGAGTATCACATAGGCTTCATCTATCTAGAATATTATGAACTTTTGTTTTTTATAGATAGTATAGTTTCCCATTTGGATGTACGCCTTTGGATCTTTGTAATTAGAGATGCTCTTGTACTACGAAAACTAAATCTTTGGTTGTTTTGATTGTATTTATGTATCTTTCAGAATTATTTGGAGTTAATAATCTTTCATCTTATCACTTATTCTATTTATTCTTTTCATTTCTTTTACTTTTCTTGTTTGTTTTAGGCTTACCTATCATGGTGTAGTGGATTAGGTGCCATCATGACCCTCGGGGATTTGGTTTGTGACACCCATACATTTTCCACTCTTTCTTAATATAAATCTAAGCTAGATTTGTTATATTATAGTTAGTTTGTACTTGAATAAAGTGAGCAGATTTGGTCAACCTGTCGACAATGAATCAACTAGAATAAATTTTATTTAAGGTCCTTGCAAAGCCTACCATAAAATCCATGGCTATTCTTTCCCACTTCCATTTAGGAATGGGCGTTCTCTATAACAACCACTAGGATTTTGATGCTTATAATTTAACTATTGGAAATTCTTCCACTGAGCCACATTATTAACAATGACCCTTTTTATCCTAACCCACCAATAATGTTGGTTTAACTAATGATACATATTATTTGCACCAGGATGTATGAAATACTTAAAATTATGGGCCTTCTTTGTGGGGGATCAATTCTTCAACACAAGGCATACATACATACCCTTTTATCTGTAACACTCATTCCTCATCTATTATGTCATGCTTGGCTTTACCGTGAATGATATTATCATTAATTTGACTCAACTTATCTTCATCAAATTATTTAACTTTGGTTTAATTAAGAAATAAGGACCTTATCTCTACAAAGGTGAAAAATCCTCCCTTCTAAGTCATCTCAAGCCTCATAAAATCATTATCTAAAGTTTAAACCTCTTTAGCCAAGGGGTGTTTGGAAACATTCAAATGTGAAAAACATTCCATACTTTTGGACATACTACTCAATGCATCATCCACCACATTGGCCTTACCTGTATGGTAAAGGATGTTACTTCATAATCCTTTAACAACTCCATCTACATTCTCTACCTTAGATTCAAGTCCTTTTAAGTGAATACATGTTGTAGGTTATGGTCGTGTATGTACACCTCACACTTGGATCCGTACATGTAGGGCCTCCATTATTTAAGAGAAAAATGTCTAAATCCAATTCCAAGCCATGAGTTTGGGAAATTCCTCTCACGAGCCTTTAATTTCCTTAAAAGATAGGCTATCACATTTTTTCATGCATCAAGACAACACCCAACAAAGAATAAGAAGCATCACAATATACAATAAAGTCCTTAGCTTCCACAAGAAGGCAAATAAAGTAACAACTTGAGCTTCTGAAATTTTTATTCACACTTACTTGACCAAATGAAGGAAACCATTTTCTAGGTCTACGTGGTCATCTAGGATGCAATAGAAGCAAAATCTTTAACAAACTGACAATTGTAGCTAGCTAGACAACCTAGAATTTTCACTTTAGTCATATTAGTAGCCTTGCCCAATTCCTTATTGCTTCAATCTTTTGAGGGTATACCATCACTCCTTCATTAGAAATCATATGTACCGAAAATGACATATAGGTTGTCTTCGGTATAGAGGAAACTGTTTTCCATGGTAATATTTTCTAAGAAAACAAGTAGTACTTATTTTCTTATGTTCCGTACGCAATTAATTTTTTTTAAAAAAAATATTTATATATATTTAGCACAAAACAATGTGAATGAATATGGTAAGGGTGATGTTGTAAGAAAAAAATTAATATTTTCTTAAAAAAATTAAAAAATAGTTTTTTTTTTGGGGGGGGGGGAGGTTCGGGGGTTGGTATCGGGGTCTTTATGGGGTCAAGGGAGGGGGTAGAGGTGGGGTAAGAAAAAAGTTTTAATTTTTTTCTTAAAAATATATTAAAAAATATATATTTATGGGGTTGGGGGGAGGGATGGTAGGGTAGGGATGGGGAAGGTGAGGTGGTGAATCTAGCTGGTGGATGAGGGTGAGGAGGGGTGCTGATATAGGTGGGATAAAGTAATTCTTTTAAAAAATAATTTAAAAAGATTAGAAAAATTATTTTTGGGAGTAGGGGGCACAAGTTGGGGGTGGGAGTGGGTGTGGTGGGGATGGGGTGTTTGATAGGGGGTGAGGTGTGGTTAACAAAATGAATTATTTGAATAATCAAATAAAAATGTTGATTTATTTTTAGGGGAAGGGTTGGAGGTTAATTGGTAGAGGCCGGGTAAGAAAAAGATTGAACTTTTTTTAAAAAATATTTTTGAAATAAAATTACTTTTGGGTTGGGAGAAGTAGGGTGACTGGGTGTGTGGGGGATGAGTATCGGTGGTTGGGGTGGGGGATGGCAGTGAGAAACAAGTTGAATTAAGAAAAATTTTAATTGAAATTTTTTAGTAGGTGCTGGTGGTAGGGGGTGGGGATTTGGGCAAAGATGTAGGGATTAGGGTTAGAGGGTGAGTAAGAATTTTTTTGGGTGGGTGGGGAAGGATACCAACTCTTTATTCCTACACGTTCGAATAAAAAATTAATTTTTTGAAAAATCTTGGAATTATTTCCGTAGCAGAAAAAGCTATCACTGTAGTGGTAAATTCATATAGACCAGATTTTTATATTCCCAAGTTGTTGTCCGTATTAATATTTTTTTGGGGTTGCAAAAAATATCTCTCACCTCTTAAAATCATGAGTATCATAACCTCCTCCTCTCTTGCATCTCTCCACCAAAGAAGAGAGATCATTGTGCAAGGTATGCCTTAGGAACCTCTCCATGGACTCCATCACCATCCCTGGCTCACAAAGCAAGGACTAGAACTCATAGAAAAATATCAAAAGCCTTGGAGCCAAGGTAGACTGTACTTTTTTAATGTAGTAGACTAATTGTTCTTCTTTAAAAAGTAGAATTAATTAGGGAAAGCATGAATAGATATGAGGGCATGGAGTTGATATAAATAAAATTCTAGAACTTGATTTGAGATCCTAAAAACTTTGTTATTGTGTGATACTGTGATATTTTATGATATTACGTGTTTTAAGCCATAAAAGAAATTGTTGTGAACTAAATATAAATATCTGACCTCTTTATTTTCTCGTACCGAATCTAGTTAGATTGTGAAGGTGTTAGTAGTTGAGTCGTGTAATAAGGTGATGAAGAAGATTATGTGTAGCATTGAATAACAATGGGGGTGGTGGTATTTAAGGGGTATATAAATTGAATAATTGCACATGTTGTATTGTAATATAGGAGGTATTGATTAAAGTTAGGCTTGAATGTTTCAATTATTGGTGGTGATGTTAGATTATAAATTGGGGTTTTTATGGAGGTAGTAATAATCTATGATTAATGAGTATTGAAGTTACCCATAGATATTCATGTGCTTAAGTGAGATATTATTGTGTGTTTATAACATTATTGCTTGGTATTGATAAATTTTGAGTTAACATAAAAAAGAGACTGTTTAAAGATAACGAGCTCCTAATGAGAATATACCCATGAGAGGCTTGATTATTATTGATAACTCATTGATTTGATTCCCATGGGTGGGTTTAATGAAAATAATATCCTTTTATCTTCACACACCTTTGACAGGCTAAATTATTGACATGAGAAATTGTAATGACCCTTATAGTCATTTCCGTGCCTTCAGTGATATCTTCTATTCTAGAGCTTTCTGGTAGCTTTCCTAGGTTATTTATGACCTTTTGGGACCAGTAGTATGGCTCCCCGGTAGTTCAATAGAGTTTTATATAACTTTTCCTATGTTAGAGCTTGAACTTAGGTACTCATTAACTTTAGTTAACTTTCCTGCAAGAAAAAACTCAAAATTGAATTTTGATAGTTCTATTAGCCCCAAAAATGTAGATTTTGGCCTAGGTATACCCTTCATTAGATTTCAGGAGTTTTCGAAGCGAGTTTAGCCTACTTTGTTAGTTTTCAGTGACCGATGGTTCAATATTTAACTTTGGTAAAAATTTAATGATCGGAGCATCAGATCAAATATCCAAATGCACAATCAGATGTAAATGCTGACTTTGTGTTAGGTTGGGTGTTGTTTTGCTTCCCATGGCCGTTGTTGTACTTTTAAGATGTTGGTTGGAGTTTTTGGCTTTTAAGGTTAAGTTGACTTGGTAAATATTTCTCCAAAGGACTTCTCCAGATTTTGACTCTGCTATTGAGTATAGAGTGTCATTTTGGGAGTGCCTCCAGCCCTCATTTTCATAAGACAGACTCCAAACACATTAGAGAGGTGTTTGGAGCCATTTATCTTTGGCGGAAGTTGCTGTCAAAACCTACAATTGGTGCAGCTGCCTTCTTCTTTGCAAACACAAATTCCTACCACACAATCATCAAAAGTCATATTTGGCCTTCATCGCGGTTGTGGAGCACCTTTACATGATCGTGTGCTCCTTCTTCCTTGTTCCTTGAGTTTGTGAGCTTCACTATCACATTGACCAAAGATATTGAGCCTTGCGATCGCAACCATCTGCCACAAGATGGCAAAGGCCAATCTCTGGCAGTATATATTTTTGAAACATTAGTCTTTCAACCATAATTCTCAATTCTTTCTCACTCTGTATCTATCTAGAAGCATTGGAAATTGCTGATGATCCTTGATAAAGTGTGAGGAAAGTTGTCGTTAGCCCAGTTCTTATCGTTTTCATCATTTTTAGTAAGTCCCACTTTGTGAATTCCATTATCAATGACGAGTTTCCATCATTTTTGTACCTTAATCAAGCTTGTTGATTTCTTGTAAATTTCCCTATACTTAGTTGAGCTGTGACTGTATACAATGCCTCAGTATGGCACCAGGTACTATTATTTAACTACTTATGCTGGGACTTGAGTCTGACTTCGTTCGGTAATGAGTACATACGCTGGCATTTGAGTCTGACTTCACAGGGTAGTGAGTACAGCTTTTCTATACTTATCATGCCTGCTAATTTGGGGACCTTAGTGATACTGTTATATTAAGGCGCGGGGTGCCCTGAGTTGTTGAGATTATGACATGTTGAGACCACCATACTGAGGCATTGTATTCTCGGATATGAGACTCCCTGAGGTTACTGTGAAACTAGAGATTTGATCATTCTTCTGGAATGCATGCGATTGGGGGAAGGGTATAGGCCAGAGTAGGGACATACGGGCTAAGCCCTTCCATGGGTCTTTCCTGCTGATCCTACAGTTACATGAGGAGGAGTGTGCACACGATTGTGGCATCATTGTGTCTGGGTTTAGTTTTCCACACTTGTTTTTTGTATGTAATCTTCATAGAATGGGATGCTGACCTGTGAGCATGCCTTCTGCGTACTTTGCCTCTGGGGATTGGCAGGGTTTTACTTGTTCCACTTTACTTACTATTAGAGCTAGTTATATTATTTTTTTTATTATCCTTACCTTGTGGGTAACTTGTGCGTGGATTTATTCATTTTAGCATATCTTTTTGTATCTTGAGATTAACGGTATACCACCCATATCCCCTTAGTATCTTTGCTATCTATCTTGTCTAATTTTACTGTTGCTATTTTTGTATTGATGCAAGGACCCCGTGTATGTTCTTTCTCCCCTACCTTTGTTCCTCTCTTATGCTTTATCTAGCATTAACCATTAATTATCTTTTTTTGCTTCCTTTCTGTGTGTCTATCTTTCAGTGATATGTTACTTTCTTTGTGACCGTATTTCTTGTATTCTTGTTATTTACTACTTTTATATTTTTTATATCCCTAGTGGCCCCCAAGTCCTACTGTTTACTTGATGCTTTAGAGATTTGTACTCATACATCACTTGTGTTCCACTGATGCAGATCCGAGTACTACCGCTCTACGTTGATTAGTTGTTAGATATTCATGCCTCCTCGCTACTTTTTCTTTTAGAGATAAAGGGTGAGATTTGGATGTCCAGCTGTTCCTGCTCTCTTCAGCTTTGTATTTGTCTCTTTTGTATTTTGGAGACAAGCTTTATATTTTAGAATTATACTTGTACTCTATACATAATGAATCTGTATATACATTAATACCAGGTCTTGGGGAGGTTTGTTGATTCTGTTTATATTATTTCGTATCTCTGACTTATTCTGCTTTCCTTTTACTTCATTCTATTACACTTGTACATCTTGTTATTGGAAAACTAGCCCCCGCTATGGCTCCGAGCTTTAGGGTTGTTCCCCTACTGGTGGTATAGTAGGTGCCATCATGATTTGAGAAAATGGGTTGTGATAGATTGGTATCAAAGCCAACATTCCAATTGGTGTCAGTGTATAGGGCTAATGTGTAGGAGAGTCCAGAAGATCGGTGTGGAGAAGTCTGTGACCTATCTTCGGTAGGTTATAACGGCATGTGGGAACTTGAACCTCTTTTTGGATTTTGTGTCGTGCCTGAGTCCTAGAAAGTTTCCTAAAAATCTAACTTGTTATCTTCATATTTTCTCAGATGGAACTCCCGCGATCTACTCCGGAAGATGATGGTAAGCCTCTGACCCAGTGGCTTGGGATTTAGGTCCTTCCCATAGCAAATCACCTATGGAGGTCAGGATTTCGATGTTGACTAGACCCCATCGGCACCTAAAGCACCTACTCTATTTCCAGTGCTAGTTCCACCATCTGCTCCTAATGTTTGACTATTCTCTGGCAGTTACTTAGTGCATCTAGGGATCTTCCGGCAGATGGGAAACATACAACCAATTCAGGGGTACTGCCCGAAACTTTAGTTCCTCTTCCAGGTCCTCCATTCTAGCCAGTAGCATCCCCTATTCCTATTCAGGTGCTACCTATTCCAATTGTATCTTCTATTATGGCACATCAGCTTGCTATGCTAGATTCGGAGTAGATACTCCTGACTAGATTCCTGAGATTCAATCCCCTAGGTTCATGGGAGTTTTGGGGTAGAGTGCCTACGAGTTCTTATCCAAGTTTGAGAGGGGTTGAAAGAACCTCGGTATTCTCGAGACATATAGAGTTGCCTACACCACATAGGGTTGGGGACCCCATGTTACAATATGTTTTGTAACTAAGGGTCTAGGACCCTATGTTACAGTACGGTTTTGGCACTAAGGGTCAGGAACACCCATGTTACATTACCGTTTTGGCACTAAGGATTAGAGAACCTATTTCGGTATGGTTTTAGAACTAGGGATTTGGCACTATTGTTTTTGATTAGATTTACTTTTCATTACCCCCATGCATTAATTCTCTCATTTTTTGCCCTCACTGGTCTTAACGGGGAGTAACAGTTGGTTTGTTTTGCTGTTCTTACCTACCGAAGGGATGGGGCGTCAACTAGGTTTTTAGGTTTTTATTTTCTATTCTTTACTTAGTTGCATTTTCACTTCTTTTATTTTAATTGTGGTATATTTATGGTCGCATAACTATTGGCTTTAACTGGAGTCCAGGTACACTCCCTTTTCTTTGATTTCGGGTTGTAGGTAGTGGGTAGTGCCGTTATGCAATGGCCATATTTTCAATTTACTATGTAGCTCTGTACTTGTACCCTATTGATAGTAGCTACATTTTGACTTTTTTCCCCTTTGTGCATTAATAATTAGTTTATTTCTGCTTTCTTACTATTATTGACCTGTTTTACTTTCCTCGCTATTTCTTACTTGTACTTTATTTTAGCCGGTTGTCCTATGATGCCTAATGGATACCTGTGTTGGTACTCATGCTGCACTTTTGTACTATTTTCTTAGTGTAGATACCAGTACGGTAATTAGAGATGCCGAGGTTATTCTAGATTAATAATGCTTATTTATGGAGACAATGGTGAGCTTTGCCTTTTGAGATAATTGTGGCTTTCTTGATTTCTAGCCTACTTTATTTTGTCTACAGCGGACCTTTTGTAGTGTTATGGCAGATGATAGACAGTACAACTATAGATAGAACCTTTTATCTTCTTAGGGAACAGAATAGGGTGCACAGCGTCCCACATTATACACAGATTTAGTAGAACCTCCAGTGCCACTGACTATTTCATTCTAGCCTGCTACTCGTACTCTTGTGCTAGAACCATCATTAGCTCCTGCCTTCCCTACATCTGAGGTGTGGAAGATGTTGGATCATTTTCTATGGATTGCCCCCACAAGGTTCTGGGAGAGCAGGGGCAGGACCCCCACGAGTTTATTACTGTATGTGAGGAGCGTCTATGGACACTTGAGCTATTAGACTCTCATGCGGTGGATTTTACCTCCTATCTACTAGAGGGCACCACCATTTTATGGTGGCGAGTATTCAGGGATAGTAGACTATCAGGGTTAGCTCCACTGGCTTGGTGAGAATTCAGGGAGTTCTTTATGGCCTAGTATGTGCCTAGGAGCGCCTGTGAGGCACTGGAGGCTCAATTTGAGGGTTTACATTAGGGCTCTATGACTATTTATGAGTATGAGGCCCATTTTGTTGATCAAGCTAGGCATGCCGGTGATTTGCTACCTATTGAGGAGAAGAGGATTCCCTACTTAACATATGGGCTAAGATTGGACCTGCGAAGTCAGTTTGAGTAGTCGTTAGTGATGCATAGGTCATTCATGGAAGTTGTAAACCATACCAGAAACATGTAGTCTTTAGCTCGCCAAGCCCACGATGGTAGCAAAAAAAAGCAGCCCCATCAGGGTAGGTTTTTTGGGGTCCAGATGTGGGTACCGTGATTTCAGTATAGGGTTATAGACTAGCTGACAGTATCAGGAATCACTTCAGACTTCCAGTAGTGGGTGGAGTAGCCATCCCGTCAAGGGCCCAATTTCAAGTTCAAAAGGATATGTCGAGGGACCTCATTGTCTGCCCAAAGGCAGGGATAGTTGTGAGTGAGGAGGGGCAGGTCACTTTTCTAGAAACTGTTTCAGGGTCCCTAGAGGTCGTGTTGCAGAGGGTTTCTTTGAGTGTGGTGATAGGGGACATTTTGCTCAAGACTATCCTTGACGTAGGGCCACTCAGGATGTAACTTTTCCTACCCAGCCACTTCATCTAGTGCCACCAGTTAGGTGTGGGATACAAGTTGTTCGAGGAGCTAGGGGAGGAGGCCAA
>JBDJHY010268276.1:0-10395 GCA_039654485.1 Withania somnifera
TCTTAAGAAGATGACACACTCACGATCTTTGGCAGCTACAGGAGATGGGAGGCTTACTGCACTGTCAGTTAGAGCTTCATATAGGAGATGTACTAGAGATCGATTTTGAGGTCAAGGAAGTGCTAATGATTCAACATCCATAATAGCTTCTACACCTATCACAACTTCTATAGTTCATCCCGAGCGTGTTCGGATTCAACAACCAACTGGTATCCAAAAATCTGCTTACATTGTACCTGAATCATTGTCAGAAGGGTTTGTTGCCATGGCATTCTTCAGGAGGTACTTCTTGGGTTGTTGTGGTTAGTTAGTGGTGTACCCCAGTTAGGTATTTCGTCTAGTTTTAGTAGTACCTCTCGGGCGAGGTGTAAGTTTCCATGTTTTCAGAAGGGCTCATTGTCCATGTTGAGTATGAGGATAGATTCCATGAGTTGTTTGGGCATACTTTTATGAAATTTCCTTCTAATTATGAGAGCGCCCCGAGTTTTGTTGATAGATTGATTTTACCCCTATGTTTGGCACTTGCACCTTTTGTAGCAGCGGGTCGTCCTATTGTTTAGATTTTTTACCGAGCAAGGTTAATTAAGGGGGTTTATGTCTGAAGTCATATGGAGGTTATGAGTAGTCTACTCAACTTATGAGTTGTTTTAATGATAGTGTGTTAGGATCTAGGGGACAACTTGTTGAGCTAGTTTAGATAGTTCTATCGGCTCCATATGGCATCCAGTATAGTTTTATTAGGTAGAGTTTGGGTTATCTTTTGAGTGGTCCTTATCCGGATATGCCATTGTGTCCATGTGGGTTCATCTAGCTTGTCCTGCCAGGTCTGACCATATGGGCTATGTTATGTGTGTGACGTTATTTATAGGCCACATTACTGTAGAGTACACATAATAAGGTTTAATTTTGATTCCTCCTGGGCTATGAGGTTTTGTCATCGGTATCAGTGGTTAGGATTATGCTTACCAGGTAGTGAACTCACTCATCACTATAGAGATCTCCCTGGGGGTTGGTTGTGTTATGAGTGTGAGATTTCTAATCACTTTACTGTAGAGTGCCATTATTGTGGAGGGGTCTAACCATCAGCCTATCTAGGACAAAGTTCTATTGAGGCCTCGATCACTATGATCGCAGGTCTGATTTTCTTAGCCTGTTGTTAGTTAGCCTTATTTTAGTAGCTAGTTTGGTGCCCATCTATGTTTCTTTACTTGTCCCTCTATTTATTGAGGTTGGACTTTATGTGCCCTTATTTGGTTTCTATGCTTATGTGCTCATCTATTTTGATCTCATTGTTCTCTTACTCTGTGATTAGAGTTGTTGTTGAGCTGTTATTGATGTTTTTATTTGTATCTACCCTAATATTAGATATCTTAGTAGTTGATAATGTTGTTAGATCCTATTGGGTAGCTGTTGAGGAGCTTGATTTATGGGTAGTGATATTCTTGATAGATGGGTTGACCATAGATTTGGGCATAGTCATGTTACCCTCTCTTTTGCACATTCTTAAACCACTGCATCAGACCCATACCTAAAGCTTTGGATAATATGTTTTTGGTTGCATGACGGGATTTCTTAGCCATGCACCATTTGGGGCTTATCAGTCTTTCAGGCTAAGAAGTTAGTTCGATGAGATTGTTAGGTTTGGTTAGCTTTTCCCCGTGATATTAGTTGTGATGCTTCATCCCTTATTTGTTTTCAGTGTTTGTTGAGTTGTAGTGGAGTTTTCCTGACCTCCCTCCTTGATCGAGAGTTTTTTTTACAGGTTATTGGATTGATTTAGGCATTTGGGCTCATACTTATCCTTTTTTTTTCATTTGGCCTTAGTGGCATCAAAAGGATTTGAGGTTCAATTTTGGGATCTGTTGAGTGGTTACTAGGATTTGTGATAGATCTATTCTTGTGCTATTCCTTATGTTGATTCTTTAGTAGTGGATCAAGGGTGTGAATCCTGGTATTGATTTTCTTAGTATTTGGATGATTTAGTGGATTTGAATCCTCTACCGTATGGTTGGAAGTGATTCAGTTGTCAGCTTGGGCTAGATTCTCAATTTTCTAGAGTATGCACTTGTATATCCAGTTTGTGCTTGAGTAATATTTGGGTATTGAGTGGAGACCTTCTGCATGCCTTGTTTAGATTCATCAGAGTAGCACAACAAAAGTATGGTTAGTATTATGAGGATCTGGGGGTGTTGTGATTTGGATTGATTGAATCCTCCTTTGAGGTTCATGAGTTGGTCGTACTTGATAGCCTAGTCTGATAGCTTATCGGGGTGTTCTCTTTTGTTGCATGGCCTATTGCTTATGTACTTCTGATTCGTGCTTTGCTTTATGGATTGGATAAAAGTTGGGTAATTCAGTTACTAATTGATATGCGTTGTTTTGTTTCATTGATTGGGATATTATCCCACCTAGTTTAGAATAGTATTTGTGGAATTTTTGGTGTGGGATAATCGAGTTGGTATTGGCATTTCTTTAAGTTTTGGATCACTTTTGTGTTTTGATACTGCATCCTTTGTGTTCGGGTTGGATCAGTCATTGTGTTTGGATCAGTGGTGGATATAGGTTAGTATAGGGGTCTGTCCACCTTAGCCCATTTTTCTTAGAACGCTATCCATTAACCCATTATTTGGTCGGTGGTGGATATAGGTTAGTATAGGGGTCTGTCCACCTTAGCCCATTTTTCTTAGAACACTATTCATTAACCCATTATTTGGTCACGTCGGATGTACTCTTCCTACTATAGGTGGATTCTTGTATTGGGGACTGAGGTGAGTGATAATGGACTCCCTATATGAGCCTATTGTACAACTAGTGGGAAATTCCCATAGATTGTAGTAGACTCAACTATGGAGGCCTATGCTTGAGCTTTATGGGAGACTGATGTTTTACCTATTCCATCCATGAGAGTATTTTGTCTGATATACATTGGGATTCATATCTATGGTTCCATTGAGAGAGATTTATTTTAGATTGTGTATTAGTTTTGTCTTTTCTTTCGGGGATGTGTTATTTCGATATTCATCAATTTATTGATGGGTTGTTTTATTTGGTGGTCATTTGACCAGTTAAGTTACTTGATTTGCTTCTACTAGTTTGGTTTCTTTTAGGGTGGAAAAGTGGTAAAGTTACCTATGTGAGTTGGGCTGATTTTTTGTATTGTTGCAAGTTTTTGTGTCAAACCTCAAGTTTATGGTTTGTTTATTTGCTTTGAGGTTTTCTCTTTGGGATTTAGTTGGGCTTTGATAGTTGGAAACTAAGTAATTCTCTGGCCAAAATTGTTTTAAGGGATGATGGTTATTGGAATATTTGTGTTTTAGCAGTCTAGACTTGTTATTGTGAGCAGTTGTGGTTTTTTTTCCAGATTTTATGATTGGTTTTGAGTTTAGGATTGCTAGTGATGAGTTTGTTGATGATTTTTGGCTCGGTTCTAGGTTGGTGTTCTATGTAAATTGGTTCTTAATTTTGGACTTTTTTGAACCTTCATCTTGTATTTTCTTTGGTTAGGATCGTAAGGGTATCTCTGTTTCGTGTGGGGTATTTTAGGATGAATTTGTTAAGTTATGTTGGTGGTCTTAGAATTTATGTGAAAGTATGTGATTTTTTTTAATTTGATGACATTAGAAAATTGGTGATTTTCTGCTTTCTGGTAGTTAATGCCTCATAGATGTATTCCTATTCCTTGAGAAGCCTTTTGATTTGACAATAAGGTCTTGTGTGGTTGGGATTAACATGTCTCGGAGTTCGATGCCTTTCTTTCCCCTTTACTTTGGACTTTTAGGAGGAAAGTCTTTTTGTAGTGGATATTGTAATGACCCTTCTGGTCATTTCTGTGTTTATTGCATTTCTTATATCGTAGAGCATTACTGTAGCCTCCCTAAGTCATTTATGACTTATCGGGACTAGTGGTTCAGTTCCCCGACTGGTCGTCTGATCATTATGTCTGTTTCCCTACTTAAAAGACTTAACTTTTGATGCTATTGACTATGGTCAACATTCCTTGAAAACAATCTTGGAATTGATTTCTCACAGTTCCTTTAGTTTCAAATTTTGGATTTTGGTCTAGAAATACTCTTGGTTCATATTCGAAAGCTGTCGCTGTGAGTTTATCTCATTTTGCATGTCTTGTGATCGGAGCCTTGGATTAGAAATCTGACTGCACCATTTTCTCTGGAAAACTGAGTTTGGGTTGGGCAGGTTGTTTGTTAGGGCATCAGGATAACCAAACTCATATCGGGTACTCAGTTGGAACTTATGTAATTTAAGGAAGGGGTTGACTTTAGTCAACATTTCATTGAAATGATCTTGAAACGTGTGCCATTAAATACAGAATGTCATTTACATGCAATTGGCTTATTTGGATTGTGTACATCAGACTCTATTTGGGCCAGAGATGCAAAATTTATAAAGTTGTAAATTTCAGTATCTAGTGCAAGTGATATTTGTTCAGCACAATCATGGTCAAGGGGGGCGATCATGCCAATTCCTAATTTTATCAATTACTGCACTAGCATTATGATGGCATAATAGCACCAATTCACTTTTCCCCGGCTTAGTACGAACACGCTCCCCTAGCACTGAACGGACTCCATCAACGCTAATTCCCCTTCTCTTATTTTAGCATTGATGGTGCCAATCCTGAAATTTTTTGCCTAAGCCATTCCTTTAGCACGATCACAACAAGAAGTGACGATAATGCTAAATCATTGTCTGGTCCTTTCGTACTGATAATGCCCAAATTACACTTCTTTTTGAAACATAAGCGGTCAGTTGTCAAAATATATAACCCAACTAGGTTGGGGTCGATCCCATAGAGAATAGGGTGTCGGATATACGTCCAGCAATAGTAGCTAATAGTTAGTGCTTGTTTCTAGTGAAAGATGGAAAGTAAAAAGGGGGATTTACTGTATCACAATATTCGTTGTTACTATTAGTTATTATCAATTGACTCAAATGTATTGTTAACCTAGGTTCATGTTAACCAGGGCTCAACCAACCTTTGGATTGTAATCTTTACACCATTGCATAATCTTTCTTAAATGTAGAATTACTTTCTTAAATGTAGAATTACTTACAAAAACAATGCTATTTACTTAAGTGTTTCTCAACCTTTAATCCTAAGAAAATCTCTTTTACACCGGGTTAGGGTTGTGAATGAGTGCATTGTATTTTTCATGGTAACTCAAGATGATTACTCTTGCTACAGTAGCAACCATTAGACGAGGGTTAACGCCCCAAATTTCTTAACATAATCTCAAATCCTAGTTTTATTCATAGGGTTAGTGCTAGTTAAACCTCGGCGTGTTTTAGTTTTTTCAACCACTAAAAGTCATTTAATACGTAGTGATTATGTTCATAGATGCAACAACCTATGTAGATTACAATCCTAATGCAGTTTAACCTATGGATCCCACAACCCTAGGGTTAGGGCTTAGCCCACCGTTAATATCATCCTACAATAATGAAACCTTAAAGTCTTGAATAACATACCGCAGGAGTAAATGTTCAATTGATTGTAGAATAATGATCAAAAGAATTCAATATTTGTGTTCATTGAAGAAAATGGGTATCAAACCCTAAAGGCAAAAGTCTCTCTAAGTAGTCTTCTCTCTAAAAATATATGTAAGTAATTGTGTAGAATCTCCCTTTTAAAACAATGCTAAATTTTCTTTTTATAGAGCATGGGGTTAAATGCAATAATAGAAACTCGGGTTGGGCCTTTGTTTAGATTGTGAAAAATCTTAGGCGAATCGCCTGGTGATAGGCAGACTGTCTTGTCTTCTGTCTATCACCTTTTTTGTCCAGTGAATTTTCCATCAGATGGTTCCCTTTGGGAAAACCATCTCCTTACAGACATTCCATCTGGCTAGCCACCTAGTTCTTGTTCTTTAACAAGTGAAACATCAAATGGGCGGCCCTATCAGGAGAATCGTCTGTCTTCAGACAGTTTGTTTGTTCTATCGCCTGTTTGAGTTGTTTTAACCAGTATTATTCCAGTTAGGTGACTGGGGAGGTTCATTTGAGAGTAGGCAAATCGCCTCTTACTTGTGTAAAAATTTCCCATTTTCTATACAATTTCTTCAAGCTTTCTCATATTGACTTAACCCTGTAAATACTCAATAAACGCATCAATACACACTATTATCACTTAAGAACATGATCTATTTTTGGGGTTTTAATTGCACAATGTGATGTAAAATACTATCACATCAACATCCTCAACCTAAATCATTTGTTTTTCCTCGAACAACAATAGAACCAGTACACATCAAACACTTAAAACACCCCTAGTACATAATTTATCTTAGCACCATTATTCATTGGGTATCAGATCATATCGGGTAACTGAATGACATATTGAAAGACCTTTCACAAGGCTTATATCCCCTATACTATTGCATTATCTTATTCAAAATTGATCAAAGTACCAACTTTCTTTCATAACAAAAAAGTACCACACAATGAACTTTTATTTTATATTAGGACTGGGAAAGTATCTTCTTACACTAAGAAAAAAATCAAATTGTATACACAATAGCCATAGGCTTGCCCTTATCAATTGCAACCTAGTGTTCAGTAAGATGACATGAATCACGTCAGGACTTTGTTCATACTATGATGTTGGCTTAAGTGTTGGTAGGGCATGATTTGGGAACTTAGTGATTGACTCAACTCGTTATATTACCTTCCTTTTCTTCTTCCATCATTTTTTCCTTTAGAATCTTCTTTTCTTTAACACTTGACCTTGAGTCCCCCCTTTTTCTACAACATGAAATCCTCCCCTTTTATTTCTTTTTCTTTTCTTTTCATGATTTTTCTTTTGACTACTCTTTTGAAAACTGACGATTACCTTTCTTTTGTAAAGATAGATTCATGGTAGAAACCCATAACCTAAAGTTAAACTGATTACCACTACCAAAACAAGGCAAAGGTAGACTGATTACCACTTGTTGTTTTCTGGTGTTATCGACCTAGCCACCCTAAACTTGAGTTACAATTCCCATGTCTGACTACACAATATCAAATAGGGAATTAGGGCCATAACAAAAACCTCTTCTTTTTATTCTTCTCTTTTCGAGTGTACTTACACAATTTGGAAACTTATTAATTTGTTGGTGACTCTTGAAAGGCTTTAGTAACTTATCAAAGAAGGCTTAGGACCATTTTTATATCAACCTACTTTTAACTTAGTTATAATTACTGGGAAAGTTCTAGATATCATATACAAAAAATATTGCACAAAATTACTCTCCCACACTTGCAAGTATATACTTTTTTTAATTCAAATTTGTTAAGAACACGGCATAGAGAAATACAAATATAATGAATAGTAACACCCTTATTGTACCACGATTATAGAATAAAATACATACAACGCTTGATCAAAACCAATAACATAAATGAATGCTGAAACTGCTTATATACATGGGTATTAATGTTAATGAAGTATACATCCGATCAGTAAATAAAAAAAAAATACATCAAAATAAACCTAACATGCCAGTTCTCCTAGATAACATGCCTGAGGGAAAAGAATCTGGAAACAAAAACCCTCAAATGTAACAAATCAAAAAGTAGGTGCACCCCCTCCCACACAGAAACAACACATTGTCCCCAATACACAACAGATAATATGCTATGAAAAAAAAGAAAAAGTGTACCTCGATGATAGCAAGAGTCGAGTTGCCTCCCAATAGCTCTTGATTTAACGTCGTGGAACAACGAAGTTTGCAGGTTCTTGTTTAAACCTATTCAAGTAGAATCCTTCCCAAACAGTGTACTGTCCAAATAGAATCTTGGAATTTCTTAAGGCACTTCCTATTTACTTTAAACCTGTCATGCTTTTCATTTTCCATTTCTACGGCTCCTGGAAGAAAAAAGTTGTGACAAGGTATGGGCCAGACCATTTGGACTTTAGCTTTCCTGGGAATAGTAAAAAACATAAATTAAATAGAAACACCAAGCTACCTTTTTTTCAAGTTCCATGGGAAAATGGTAGGATTTCCTGTATACGATTTGAAAAGAAGACATACCTATTGGAGTTTTAAAGGCCATTCTGTAAGCCCACAAGGTATCATCCATCTTGCGGGACCAATCTGTTCTGGTAGCATTCACTGTCTTAGCAAGGATTGACTTGATTTCTCGATTGGACACCTCAACCTAGCCACTAGTTTAAGGGTGATATAGTGTTGCCACCTTGTGCTGCCTCACCCCATATTTGGCTAGTACCGCTCGGAAGGCCTTATTAAAAAACTGTGAGCAACCACCACTAATGATTACTCTCAGGGTAAAAATTTAGTAAAGATGTTTCTTCTCAGAAAATCCACAACCCTTTTTCCTTCGTTGTACAGAAGGGTGACAACCTCAATCTATTTTAACACGTAATCAACAGCCACTAGGATTTTTTCCCATAGGAGCTAATAAAGGGACCCATGAAGTAGATTCCCCATACATGAAAGAGATTAACTTCGAGACAATTCATATCTGTATGAAATAGCTCCTTCCACCTAGAATTGCCGATAGGACCAAACAAACTCATATACTTCATGATGTAAAGTAGGCCAAAATTAACCACACTGTAAGATTTTTTGTGCAGTTCAAGTACTCCTATGGTGCCCTCCAACTGGCGACGAACAATATGATTCAAGGATATCTCTTATTGACTCTTTCGGGACATATTGCTAGATCATAATGTCTACACACAACCTGAATAAGAAAGGTTCATCCCAAAAATAGTATTTGGCATCATGGAGGAATTCGCGTCTAGCATGCCAGTTCAGGTCATCTGGTATAATGTTGTCGACTACAGAATTTGCATAGTCTGAATACCATGAGGAATTATTTGACTCTACGGCCAAGACTTTCTCATCGGGGAAAGCATCTTCAATTTTTGCATCTACCTTTTCTTTCCTATCTGCTTCCAGTCTCGAAAGGTGGTCAGCCACTTGGTTTTCATAGGCCTTTCTATCTATTACCTCATAATCAAATTCTTGTTACAGCAAGATCCAACGGACCAATCGAGGTTTAGCATCCCTTTTTACCTTAGAGCATCATGGTCAGTGTCCACAACCATTTTGGTTCCCAATAAGTACGATCAAAATATTTTGAATGCATAAACCACAACCAGCAACTCTAACTTAGTAATAGTGTAGTTTTTTTGTGAGAACCTTGCTGGTATAATAGATTGGATGAAAATCTTTTCCCATTTTTGTCCAAGTACATCTCCCAGCGCTACACCACTAGCGTCACACATCAACTCATAAGGCTCTGCCCAATTTGGTCCCACCATGAATGGCACAATAATTAGCCATTGTTTTAACCCTTCAAAGGCTTACAAAGATGATTTATCAAAAACAAACTTCACCGCTTTCTCAAGGAGCTTGAATAGAGAAGTTGTCCATGAATACCTCTAGAGTGTCCTCCAAGATATCAAAGAAAATAGACATCATGCCTCTTTGGAACGTAGTGGGAATATTACATAATCCAAAGGGCATACGGTTAAAAGAAAATGTGCCATATGGATATGTAAATGTTGTTTTTTCTTGATCTTCAGGTGCTATACATATCTGGTTATAATTGGAATACCCGTCCAAGAAACAATGCCAGCCCCAACAAGCTAAACGATCTAGCATCTGATCCATAAACGACATAGGAAAATGGTCATTTGGAGTGGCAACATTCAACTTTCAATAATCCATACAAATCCTCCACCCAGTCATAGGTCGCTATGGGACTAGTTCTTTACTTTCAATCATTACCACTGTCATTCCACCCTTTTCAGTAAGCAATGAACCGAACTTACCCATTTTCTATTTACAATTGGGTACATAACCCCTGCATCTAAGCATTTGATAATTTTTTTGGTACGCTTTCCATCTCTAATTCGATACGGTACAAGAAAATTCTCGATGGAATACCAATAATATCAGCAATCGACCATCCAATTGCTTTGCTGAACTTCTTCAAAATATGGACTAGGGCCGTGACCTACTGCTCCACTAACTGTGAAGAAATAATGACTGGAAAGGTGTTGTTAGCTCCTAGAAAGGCATACTGTAAATGGTCGGGGAATGCTTTGAGTTCTACAGATGGAGGTTCATTAATGGATATTTTTTATGGAGGTGATGGCCTATTCTGTATGTCCAGGTCAAGCTTCCTAGGATTATATAAGTACAACCCCACCCCATCAAAGGCATTCACAATTTCTATATATCCCTTTATGCTTTCATCATCACAATTAATCACTACTTCTGCCAATGGATCAAGAAACACTTTCTCATCAACCATGGTTCTTTAAGTTCCACCTATTCGATCTCAATAATCTAAACTATACTCATATCCTGTGGATGCTTCATGGATTTGCACACATTGAATGTCACTTCTTTAGTATTTAATTAA
>JBDJHY010268298.1:0-10395 GCA_039654485.1 Withania somnifera
AGCGGTCTTTAGTCATTTGTGACTTATCAAAACTAGTGGTTTGCTTCCCGGGTTGTTGTTTTGTTGCTAAGTTCATTCCCCTATTTTATAGGCTTTACTTCTAAAATTATTAACTTTAGTAAACATTCTATGAAAATGAACTCAAAATTGAATTCCAACAGTCACATAGTTCCAGAATGTGGATTTTATTTTAGTTATACTCTTGGTTTGTGTTTGGAGGCATTGGTTTTAAGTTTGTGCCAGTTTATGTTTTTGTGTGTTTTATGTTGTAACAGTGGAGCTTGGGTAGTCATTTTGGGATCAAAGACTCGGATTGAAAATTATTGTGCCATCAGCTCCAAACTATCAAGTTTGGATTAGGTGAGTTTTTTTCTAGGGTTTCAAACCAACTGGCTCATTTCGAGTACTCCATTGGAAAGTTGGTTATTTTAGCAAAGTGTTGACTTTGGTCAACATTTCATTGAAATGACCTTGGATTGGAATTTTTTCTGAAATGGCATTTCCATACAGCTAACGTACTTAGTTTGTGTTTATCAGGTTTTGAACACATTCTGAGCATCATTATGAAGATTGGTTTATAGCTGGTTATCTAATTCAGTTGTTGTTAATGCACATCTCAAGCCTTCTTCATGATTGTGTCATCTTCTCACACAATCATGTTAGTCCCTCTGGTTTACCTTTATGATTGCTGGGTATGTTTCACAGAACTGCAATAGGTTTTCTGTACCCCTAGCCTCCTTCTCTTCGCGATCGTGAAGTGCTTGCATGCAATCGCGTAGAGCAAATTTCTTTGGCTTAATGATTGCTTGAGCCAGGCAATAGAGTACCTTGTTAGCAGGAATAAATACCTGAAATTTCCAATTTTCAGCTATTTGTTCATCTTTAACCACTTACAAACATTGAAAAAACCTCCATTAAAATTCTTGGGTCTTTGCATGAGCTATTGGGTGATGTTGGAAACTTAATTTCTTCAATTATTCATCAATTATTGATATGTTTCCACTTTAATATCTTCAAATTTCACCCAATTTTCCCTAAATTTTTCAAGTGTGTTATTCACTTTATTTCATCAATGCTAACTTATTTCTTGCTCATCTAAGCT
Source organism: Withania somnifera (assembly GCA_039654485.1). Taxonomy (NCBI): domain Eukaryota; kingdom Viridiplantae; phylum Streptophyta; class Magnoliopsida; order Solanales; family Solanaceae; genus Withania; species Withania somnifera. The sequence goes on from JBDJHY010268298.1 coordinate 1,103, forward strand.
TCTAATTTTGGGTATGAGTTTCCTATGATGTGGACAATATTTTGTACCCTTTGTTTGAAGTTTTGGGTTTACGGGCTCGTAGGCCCGTTTTGACCCATATGATGACCCGACAATTTTTATAGCTTTATGGGTGTCATTTGACTTTAACATGTAAATTATTATCATTCTAGTTTAGTGATTGTTCGAGCTTGTTCATGTATTTTTTGATTTTTAGAGAAGTTTGGGCTACTTTCTACTCAGTATTTGTGAGGGAAACTTCAGATTCCAAGTAGTCTATGGTTTACTGATCTTAGACTTGGCCTATATGGGAAACAATTGTAGTAATTAGCGATCCTTGGGTTGGGTTATCATGGATTGGTACCCACAAATCTGTCCATTTCTTTGTCCATTTTTTTATTACGTTTGGTGTTGCACTCGTGATCATAGTTAACATATGACCCTGTGTGGTCTTGATAGACTCTGGAACATAGATGGTGGGTTTTATGGGAAATATCATTGAGTCCCAATATTAAGACTAGTAATGATTGTTGTAGATATGAAGCTTGTGTAGGGCCGGTAGGACTTGTTGTCATATATTGTTGTGGTTGAGCATATCACATCATGAAATTGATTTTATACATTGGTTTTATTATTTTATGGCCAAGAGTATCATTGATTTTGAAAACTTGCATGGCCTTTTGAGCCTATTTTTAGTATTATGAGACTAAAATGAGTATTTTTGAGATGTTTTACCATTTTTGATGATAAAAAGGCTAAGTAAATAGTTAATTACTGTGTTGTGTTTTTACTAGAGTTGGTCACAGCCAAGAGATATATTTTGATTCCATTTTGAATTTAATCCCATTTGTGGTTGGGTGTGATTATTACTATTGATTCTGATATAGACCCGTGAGGTCTGAATACAGTTTATGTTTATGAAAGTATTAATTATTTTATGAGTTAGTTGTACGTGGATTGCATCCTTCCATGGACCTAGCTGATACATGCTTACAAGTTACTAGAGGAAGGTATACGAGGGTGAAGAAGTATATGGATTGAAGCCTTCCTTGTAGTCCCACCTTGTGGGCTTGTGGATCTGGGTAGGATCATAAAAATTTTCTTCACCATTATTCATCATACATATCTATTTGTGGGTGCTTTTTGTACTCTCTGGTAGGATGGGGTGCTGAGGGTTTACATTCATCCTTTTTTGTTTATTTATTTACTCTACAATGATTTGATACATTAATATTAGGTGGCTAGATCGTCCGAGATCCCTTTTAAGTTCCTATATTTTTGTATGAGTAGTATTTTGTTGGGCATCTCTTACGGGCTCCCTTTCATGCCTCTTTTTTGTTATATTTGTTGTATTTATCCTTTCTCCCTGTTCTTATTATTGAGGTTACCACAGATATACCCCTAATTATTTTATTTTATTATATATCTTATTAGCTAAGCACGGATTCAAGTACATTCCTTCCTTTGTTTACATGAACCTTCCTGATCATAGCTAGTTACCTAGGATATTTATCTGCCATATTCTGTTGGTAAGTTTTTGTGTTTATTATTCTTGTTTGACCTTTGTGACTTGTTTGCCTTATTTATATATTTACAATTCTTATTTCTTATATGCACCCATTTGGCCTATGATGCCAACGGGTACCCATTGTTTTTGGCACTCATACTACTCTTTTACATCTTTTGGTGCAGACCCGAGTACGAGTGGTCCATACTGATATTAGAGTTTGTTTGTGATCTATTACTGAGGTAGATGATGTCTTATAGTGTCTGGGGCTTATATTTTATGTTTTTGTATATTTCCCTTCTGTTATTTATATTTTAGACAGACATTTTCATTTCCACTTCAGACATTGTACTCTTATTTTACTTGTTCATTGGATATTAGGTTTTGGTTTGTTATTGACTTATTTTAGACTTCCTCCTAACTCTGTCCCTTATTAATATTTTATATTTCTATTTTGGGTTTATTATTCATGCTTTGTGTGCTTGTTGGATGGTTCGCCTACAGTGGGATATAGATGCCCTCGTGACTTGAGAAATCGGGTTGTGACACCAATGATCCTACTAGGTACCCTATTGTTTCAGCTTTTTGTTACTCATACTTCACTTCTACATCTTCCCAGTGCAGATCCGAGTATGAATGGTTAGCGGTTATTCCTATGTTCATGCTGGTTGATGGATCTTGAGGTAGAGGATGATTCTTGGCATTTGGAGTCCACTTTAATTTTTTTTATTGCTTGTTCTTTTGTATCCAAGACACACTTTATACTTCTTACTTTATATGTTTTACCCGTACTTAGAGGCTCTTTGTACATAATACTAGGTTTCGGGTATTATTTGACTCTATTTATACTTTTTCTTATCTTTCCTTTATCTATAAATACATATATTATCTTCCATTTTTAGTTTTAATCATGATTTTGTATTATTGAGTGGTTTGCCCACGTTTTTTGTAGGTGCCCTCATGACTTGAGAATTAGGTCATGAAAAATCGGTATCAGATCTCTAGGTTTGTAGGTATCTTTAGTGCATGAGCCAATATCTAGTAGAGTTTTGTGGATCGCATACAATGATGTATGTATCCTATCTACGAGACGCTACATTGAGTCTTTAGGAAATAATTCTCTTTTCATTTCTATGTCAAGTGTTATATCCTTGTTGGTCTCTTGAAATATCATTTGTTCTTCTTCACTCTTCTATTGATGGAACATGTATGATCATTGGATGCATAAGGATATGGAAAGCTTGCCAGACCACCAGCTAAGGATCTAGTTAGAGGCTGAGGTAGGGGCCAAGTATGGTTGAGGGCATCCCCAAGATATAGCACCAGATAGAGATACTTCTTTAGTCATTGCTCCAGCTCCTGAGTCTAATCTTTTATAGGTTCAGCATCCACTAAAGGTGTAGAGATCATCTATTTTTCACCTATGTCAGCTTCATCTTTGGTTCTTACTCTAGACATGCTAGACTTTTTCTGTAACTTTTGGGTATGTCAGGATAGCTATTAATTGCGGCTCAGACATCAGTCCCAAGTCTTTTTGGTTTGGGAGTACCACCCATTGCTTTATCCTATCTTATTATAATTCCTTGATCACAGACGTATACTCTATCAGCATCAGTGTTGCTAGTTTATTTTGTTGTTCCTCCTATGCCTTCTCGTTCATCCATGAATGAGGTAGATCAGAAGGTCTTGGTCAAATATTTTAGACTAGACCCTCCTAGATTCATGAGCATTCCTGAGGAGGATGCTAGAGAATTCATAGATAGATGTCAACAGCGGTTACATAATCTCAATCAATTAGAGTCACATATGGTAGAATTTACTATTTATCATATGAGTGGCCTAGCCAAGTAGGGGTAGAGGTCTATTTCTGCTACTAGATCAGTTGATCTTTCTCCGTTGACTTGGAATGCATTTCGTGATGCTTTCTTGGGTAGATAAATATCCCATATGGATTAGGATCTGAAGAGGTAGTATTTTATTTGGCTTTAGGGGGTTCTATGACTGTGATTGAGTATGAGGTTTTGTTCTATAGGCTATTTGAGTATAGGAATGGTTTGATATTTTCAGAGGCGGAGAGGATCCGTTATTTTATGTGGGTTTTGGATTTTTATATTTTCCAAATAGCAGAGTTTCTTGTTACTACTAGTGTGTTTGGCTATATTAGAGCACACCTTCAAAGTAGAGGGCCTTTGCAATGAGAGTCGAGGTAGTGATAAGAAGAGGCCCTGTCATCAAGGCAGGTTTAATGGATCTCAAATTGGAGGTAGAGTTCAAGTTCCTGTAGTAAAGTGTCTTAACAGCAACAACATCAGGAAAGGTCTAGTCGTAGCGTTCACAATTCACTCTAGGATTTTAGCAGCGGTTCACAAAGTGTTAGGTTTGAGGTCTAGTTATCGGGTCAGCCTTCGAGATATTCTGCTTTAAGGTATTTAGGTTGTGGTGTCCACACTAGTTTAGCTAGTTCTTCTCGATAAGAATGCCATTGGAGAGATATTATGAGTATGGTGCTTAGGTCCAGGTAGATATTTCCCCTAGTAGGGTACCATTCATCCTACTATTTGGACTCTAATTATGTCATCTCCTATCCCAGCTCAACCTATTAGGGTAGTACCATACTAGGGTAGAGGTGGTAGTGCTCCATCCAGAGGTTCTCCTCAGTGTGATAGGGTCAATGGTTGAGAGGGTGGCCGTTGTGGTGGTATTAGTAATTTTTATGTACTTCTTAGTAGGACAAAGGAAGAGTCCTCAGATGTAGCTATGACGGGTATCATTTCTATATGTTATCATCCCACTTTGGCTTTATTTGATCTACGATCTACATACTCTTATGTTTTATCATATTACGCTCAGTGTTTGAGATTGGCTAGTGAGTTATTGCATGTGCCTTTATCTGTTTTTACCCCAATAGGTGATTCTTTAATAGTGGATCGCATTTTGAGATCCTATTCTGTGACTATTGGGGATTATGGAATTGGAGTGATTTGAATATGTTGTAAATGGTTGATTTTGATACTATACTAGAATCGATCCATTATCCCAAATCATAACCATGGATTGTTATGCCAAAACTATTACCTTAGTTGTTCCCGGTACATCCTTGGTCATGTATAAGGGTTCAATTAGTTATGCACCATCGGGGATCATTTATTGCCTTCAAGTTAGCCAAATAGTCTTGTGTGGTAGATTAGCTTATCTTGTTTATGTTAGAGATATAAGTGACAATACATCATCTCCCTAAGTCAGTAACTGTGGTTAGTGAGTTTGTTGATGTATTCCCAACCGACCTCCCTAGCCTACCACCTGAGTAAGATATTGATTTTGGTTTTTATTTAGAACTTGGAACCAGGTCCATTTCTATTGCTTCTTATTGTATGTCACCTGCATTATTGTGAGCGATTGATAATCAAGTTTAGAATTTGTTAGATAAGTAACTCATCAGGCATAGTGTTTCAATGTGGGGTGCTCCTGTGCTTTTTGTGAAGAAGAAAGATGGCTCTATACATATGTGTATTGACTATAGGCACCTTAATAGGGTCATAGTGACGAATAAGTTTCCCATGCCAAGGACTGATGATTTGTTTGATCAATTTAAGGGTTTTTCTATTTTCTATAAGATTGATTTAAGGTCCATATATAATTAGTTGAGGATTATTGTGGAGGGCATCCCAAAGACTACATTTAGGATGTGTTATAGTCATTATGACTTCTTAGCGATCTCTTTTAGGTTGACCAATTCCCCTGAAACGTTCATGAATCTGATGATCAAGTGTTCAGGACCTATGTAGACTCTTTCATGATAGTATTTATTAATGACCTCTTGGTTTATTCGAGGAGTAGAGAGGTTCATATGAAGAATCTAAGGATTGTTCTTCAAATTTTAAGAGATCATCGGCTTTGTGCCAAGTTCTCAAAGTGTGGGTTTTGACTCAAGTTTGTATTTCTTGGACATGTGGTGTCTAGGGAAGGTATTATGATGGATCATACGAAGACTAAGGTTGTTTATGATTGGCCTAAACCCACTAATCCTACTAAGGTCTATAGGTTTGCTATGATATCTTGATATTATTTTTGATTTGCTGAGTGTTTCTCTTCTATTGCGATGTCGTTGACTAGATTGACTAGAAAGGAGGTTCCTTTCTAGTGGTCTGCTGAGTGTCAGACTTATTTTTAGAGTCTTAAGACTTTTTTGACATCTGATCATATTTTGGAATTGCTGATTGAGGGTCAAAGTTTTTTTGTATATTGTGCTACTTTTGGTGTTGGTCTGGGGTCGAGTGATAGCTTATTCTTCAAGGCAGCTGAAGACTCACAAGTGAAACTACCCTACTCATGACTTAGAGATGGCAATGGTAGTGTTTGGGCTCAATATGGTGAAATTACTTATATGGGGGGCTTCGTAAGATCTTCAAATCACCTAGTCTTCAGTACATTATGAGTCAAAGGGAGATAAATACTCACCAGTGTATAAGGATTGAGTTGTTGAAGGACTACAATATCTTTATTTTTTATCGTTAGGCAAGACAAATATAGTAGAAGATGTCTTGAGTAGGAATACTGTTAGTATGGGTAGTTTCGCGGCATTATAAGTTTCAGAGAGGTAGTTAGCTTTTGACATTCACTCTTTGGATAACCAATTGGTTATACTTTATCTATACGATTTTGGTCGTATTCATGCTAGTGTGGAGGCCCTTTATACTTTATTCGATTAGCAGCACCAGTTTGAGGATTTGGTCTTAGTTTTGATTCATTCTCGATTGTCTAAGGTTGATCCCCATAGATCTACCTTGTATTCTAAGGGTATCTTGAGGTTTGAGGTCCTATTTGTGTCCCTTATTTTGGTGTTTTGATTCAATGGATCCTTTGTGAGGCTGATTGTTCCCTTTATTCCATCCATATAGTTGCACATAAGATGTATAGAAACTTGAGATCACTTTACTGGTGGAATGGGATAAAGATGGATTTGCATAGTTTGTATTTCAGTACTTAAACTATAAACCAATCAATTTTGAGCACCAGAGACCTGGTGGGTTGTTGCAGTTGCTTCTTATTCCTGAGTGGAAGAAGGAATGGATTATAATGGATTTCATCTCACGCTTACCTTATTCTTCTTACAGTCATGATTCAGTTTATGTGATTTTTGATAGGCTGACTAAGTTTTCACACTTCATTCTAGTTCATGCTTCTTATAGTGCTTAGAAGTTAGCCCATATTTATCTTGAGTAGGTGATTCAGTAGCATTTTATTCTAGTTTCCATCATTTCATCCCATGGTACTCAGTTTACATCTTATTTTTTGAGAGCCATTCAACTGGCTATAGGTACTGAGGTTTATCATTGTAAAGATTTTCACCCTCAAAAGATGGTTTGCTGGGAGGGCCATTCAGCTCCTGTAGGACATGTTACGAGCTTGTGTTCTTAATTTTGGTGGTTCATAGGATCAGCACTTAGCCTTGGTAAAGTTTACTTATAAAAGAAGTTATCACACAAGCAGTCAAATGGCACCTTTCCAGGCTTTGTATGGTGGATGGTAGCATTATCTAGTAGGTTGGTTTGATAGGTTTGAGTCTATACTTCAGAGTACAAATATTCTTAGGGATGCTTTGGATAGAGTATGTTTAATTCAGGATAGACTTCAGTCAGCCTAGAGTAGATAAAAGAGTTATTCAAATCATCGACATCATACTTTGGAGTTTAGAGCTAGTGATCGGGAACTTTTTATGGTCCGATAAAGGGCATGATGAGGTATGGGAAGAGGTTGATTTATCCCCAGATACATTTCCATTTTTGAGATACTCGGCATATTGGCAGTGTTGTGTATAGGCTTGCTTTGCCTCCAATATTTTATGTTGTACATTTGGTCTTTTATGTGTCTATGTTGAGAGAGTACATTCAAGATGAGTCCCATGTACTTTGGCGTAATTCTGTTTGGGTAGATGAGGGTTTAGCCATGGTTGAGGATACGGTTCTTATTTTGTCTATAGAGATGAGAACGTTAAGATCCAGGGAGATTCTGAGGGTTATGGCTTAGGGGGATTTTCCTATAGAGGAGGTTACTCGGGAGATCTAGAGTGATTTGAGGTCTTAGTATTCATAGTTGTTTGTGCCTCCAAGTACTTCCTTCTTTTGACTTTCATAGATAAAAGTCTGTTTAGTTATGGATGTTGTAATGACACTTACAGTCATTTTTAATTTTTATAATTTTTTTTGCATCTTAGAGCTTTCCTATAGATCCCTTAAGTCATGTGTGACTTATTAGGACCAGTGATTTGGTTCTCTGGTCGTTCTTTTGGTTGTTATGTGTATTTTACAATTTTAGAGTCATAATTGTTTTATTAGCTCCAAAACGTGGATTTCGGATTAGAAGGACTCTTAGTTTTTATCCGGAGACCTTGGTTATGATTTTATTTAGTTTCTTGTATTTTAGGCTTGTTAAAGTTCAAAAGTTTTACTTATATTGACTTTTGATGATTGGAGCCTCAGATGGAAAATCTACATTATGCCGTCAGCTTTGAAATATCCAGTTTGGTTTAGGTGAGTTGTTCATTTAGGACTCGGGCCAGTCGGAATCATTTTGAGTACTCGGTTGGAACTAATGAAATTTAGATGTTGGGTTGACCTTAGAACCAAATGTATTCTGAGCCCTCATGTCTTGTTATTTTTTATGTTCAATTCTAGTGCATCATCTGGTTCTAAGTGATTCTATCTCCAAAAATGCAGTGCACAACTGTGAATATATAGATCGAATCTCCCATGCACTTCATGAATGCGGTACTTGGCTGTGAACGCAAAGAGCGAACCTCCTATGTTCTTTGTGAATGTGGTCCCTATGTCACGAATGAGAAGCATGTTTTGTTTGAAGGACCGGGGAACCTATATGTTGCAAATGCAAAGAAGAAACCCCTGGCAATATTTAAACCCTAAAATCCAAATTTCTCTCCATTTCATACTTGCACTTCAAAACTTTAATTTCAAAGATCGTTGCACCTTGGGTTTTTAATGTGACCTGAGGCAATGTTGGAACCAATACTTCTCCAATTTTTTTTACTATTCGTAAGTTTCCACTTGAATATTATCAGATTTTATCCTACAATTCCCAAATTTCACCAAGTTATTCCTTTACTTTAGCTCATTTATTTTAGGTCATTTCTCGTTCATCTTAGCTCTTAGCTCAAAATTTTAGGTATCAGCTCCCTATTATGTGGGAATATTTTGATACCTTTTGTTTGAAATTGCGGGTTTGTAGGCTTGTAGGCCCATTTTGACTCAGATTTTGACCCCATCTATAAATATAGCTTTATGGATGTTGTTTAAGTCCTACTAACATGTAGATTATTATTTTTAGTTTTGTGATTTTAGGAGCATTTTTGGAGTTATAAGAGATGTTTGATCTATTCTACCTAGTATTACGAGCTTATCTTTGGACTCTAGGTAGGCTATTGCTTACCAATTTGACATTGGGCTTATATTTGAAGTAACAGTAGTATTTATCTATCCTTGGGTTGGGTTTTTAGATTTGGTAGCCCTGGTCGTGTCCGTTTCTGTAGTCCACTTCTTGGTTATGCTTCGGTGTTACATTGTGATTATATACTACCTTTTGACCCTATGTGGTCTTCATTGACTCTGGAACATATATGGTGGGATTATTAGGAATGTCCATGAGCCCTAAACATCGACTATCTGGTTTCTAGATTATTGTAGTTATCGAGCCTCTGTAGGGCCTGCAGGACTTGTTATGAGCTATTTTTTGTGGTTGTACATATTATCATGAAAATTAGTTTTTATGCATTGTT
>JBDJHY010268309.1:0-10395 GCA_039654485.1 Withania somnifera
CATTTGAGATCTTGGAGAGAGTTGGTGATGTTGCCTACAAGTTGGCCTTACTTCCTATGCTTTTATCCATTTATCTGGTATTTCATGTTTTGATGTTGCAATGGTATATTTTCGATGAGTCTCATGTCATTCAAGAGGATTTAGTACAACTAAATGAGAATTTTTCCTTTGTTGAGGAGCCTATGAAATTTTGGCTAAGGATGTTAGAAAGTTAAGGTCCAGGGAGATTATAGTGGTTAGGGTGCAATGGAGGCACTGTTTGGTCGAGGAAGCTACTTGGGAGATTGAGAGTAAGATACGAAAGCAGTATCCACAACTGTTTGAGACATCAGGTACTTTCTCTTCCTATTTATTTCTAGTTTTTTCTTGACTTTCGGGGGCAAAAGTCCTTTTAGTAGTGGATGTTGTAATGACCCTCATGGTCATTTATGAGAAATATGTGATGTTTTACATTTTAGAGCATTACAGCAGTTTCCCTAAGTCATTATGACTTCCTGGGACCGGTAGTTCGGATTCCTGGTGGCTCGATTGAGAAATATCTCAAATTGCCTGTTTTAGAGCCTAAAACTAAGTACTTATTGACCAAAGTCAACTTCTCTTCAAGACGAGCTCAAAATTAAATTTCAATTGGTCCGTTAGCTCTGAAATTCCAAAAACATCAAGATTGACCTTATGTTTGTGTTTTAGAGTTTTCATTTACAATTTATGCTCATTCGTGGATTTCAATTAAGTTTAAGGCTAATGTGGAGCTTGGGTGGTATTTTGGTGTTCGTAGTGACGAATCAAAATTTTGAATCTTCCATCAGCTCCAAAATGGTGAATTTAAGCTAGTTTGACCCTTTATACGCTTCCCAACGTGTTCATGCTCGATTTGAGTTGTTATGTGAAAAGTTAGAGATTTTTTAGTTTTTGCTAGGTCTTGGTTGGGGGTCATTTTTGCTCAAACGACCTCCAATCTCAATTTTTTTGATTTCGCTGAGTCCAAAATGTGTTTTTCACATATAATATATATTTGGTTTGTCAAATTTAGACTCTGTTTGATTTTCGAACCCCTGGTTGAAGATTTTTGAGTTTGCTGATTTTCTAATACAGGCACAGAATGATAAATTGGCAAGTGTCGATAAATCGATCATTTTACCGTTAAATCGGTACCTGCATAATCTTTCCTATCTTTGCATATGCTAATTTATCGATATTTAATCCATAAATCAGTGCCTGCTAAAATTTCCAGTCACCAAGGGAATGCCGATAAATCGGTACCTGAGCCTTATCTCTTTAGTTTTCAACCCGTTTTTAGGTTATTATGCCATCAACTTTTCCATCGTTTTCTTTCTAAATTTGGTGCGAATTATCTCGGAAGCTTTCTCAAAATTCATAGAAAAGTTTATTGAAGATCTTGTACGTCATCCCTACCTTCAATAAGTAATTTCATCCATTAAATTTCATGATAATTAGAGTTTTCCTCTATTAATTCCCTAGTCATAATCTCTTGATTCTTTCAATTATATCGGAAGCTATGTGGTAATTTCTTTCTCTTTAGGGTTATTATTCATTGTAGTAACGTTTCTTTTTCTGAATTCAACGTACAGATTCATAAAGGTCAAATCTTTAACCCTTTTTATACTCAATCTACTCCAGGTTGTTCAAGGGTCTTCTCTTATTCGAATTGTGCTTAATTTTGGAGTACGGGTTCCTAGTAACGTTGGAAAATTCGTGACGAAGTTTATTTTTAGTTTCGACGAGCGGGCCCCGCAGGCCTAATTTTAGATCTAGTCCGAAACTTAGCATAATTTATACCGTTAGACTCTTATTGACATATAAAATACTTTTATGCAAATTCCATAGCAATTGGAGATTGTTTGATATCATTCGGAGTAATATATATGAGCTTGCAGCGCTTTATCTTTGGACAACGGGTATGCTTCGTGGGGCTATCTCTGGGCTTATAAGTTTAATAATTATGCTAAATAGCATTCGTGGGTTGGTTAGTTAGGTTGTTATAGTAACCTTTTGTTGTTCCTTCATCCGTTCCTTGTTGATATATATACTAGCATCCGAATTTATATGGTACCTGTGACGTAGGTGTTGTCTAGTGATACCTGTGCAGGGCATAAGTAGTTGTTATTACATGATCATATATATATATATATACTTGTTGATATTTTATACATTCATTATATGAGAGGTTGGGTCTTTGGCTCCATTGAGAGTGTATTGTGGATGGGGCTGTATCACCACACGATGATTGAGCCGAGGATACTAGAGATTGATGTTCGTAATAATGATGGATAATGATATAAATTAATAATTTGGGATATAATAATAATAATAATAATAATAATAATAATAATAATAATAATATAAGTAATAACCTTTCAACTCTTTTAGACTTGGAGTTGTATCGAGCACTCGGTAATAATATTTTACTTGTTTTAGCCCAGGTTGTATACCCTGACACCGAAAATATCATTTGGATAATAAATGATGGACTTGAGACTGGTCCATTTGGGAATGTGTACAACCATTGGCACTTGAGTCCGTCGTCGTACGACAGTAAGTACAACCATTGGCACTTGAGTCCGCATCATACGACAGTGAGTACAACTTTTTGACACTTATCACACTTGTTGGTTATGGAGAAATTGATGATACATTTTCATTGAGGATATTGGTAATACTACTACATTGAGGTGTTGTACGCTATGACTTTAGTACATTGAGGTGTTGTAAGACATGATTTGTCGAGTACGACTTGATGATATTATTGACATGAGGCACAAGATGCCAGACTATGAGACCCTTAAGGCACTGTGATTTGGGATATGAGGTTATGATTACATTAGCGATCATACGTGGTGACATACTTCCAAAGATCTTGCTTCCGGGCTGCGGCGACACGGAGTGGGGGTATAGAACGTAGGAGAGATATATCGGGAATATTTAGAGTAGCCTTTCATGGATTCTGCCTGCTGGACCTATGGGTGTCGGAGGAGAAATATATGCAGGACTGGTTACTTCATGGTGTGTATTTACTTTCTGCACTTGTTTTCTTCAGTGTACCCCTAGTAGTATGTGGATGCCTACAGGTGAACATGTTTTTGTGTACGCTGCGCTTCTTTTTGGGGGACTTGACAATGTTTATATGTATTATTTTAGTATTATTATTACCGATTAGTTGTTCTCATTGGTTACTTGATATTTTGTGTTATGTGCAATATTGTGCGTTATGTTATTATTCATTCATTCATCCTTTATTTAAGGTTATCGGTATATCATCCATGTTCTCTTCCTGTCTCCCTTTGACACCTGATTATTGTTGTTATTACTCACATATATTATTGCACGGATTTCGGGTACGTCTTCCTCATTGCCTGAAATTTTATTATGTGATTAGCTAGCGAACCATGTCCTATCTGTTACTTAATTTTTATCTGAGTAGCTAGCTTCCATGATGTGCTACTTGATTTTGGAGACCCTATTTATTGTCTTTCGTTATTTATGGATTTTATTATTATTATGTGCCTATTAGGCCCTCGAAGCCTACTGGGTACGGGTTGCTTCGGCAATTTGTACTCATACTACACTTGATCCGAGTACAGGTGCCCGACTTTGATTACAGATAGTTGTTTGTGCAGACTCCATTGACTTTCAGAGATCAAGGTGAGCTTGACGTCCAACTTTTCTTGCTTGTCTTCAGTATTTCTTTTGATCTCCATGTATTTTCAGAGATACAGTTGTATTAGACTTTTGATTCCTTGGTCTGTACTTAGTGGTTTTGTATTACACTGATACCGGGTTTTGAGCATTTTTTTATTCTTTATACTTCCATTTTATTTTTCTATTATTTATCATACTTGTGCGTTCCACATTTGATATAGTAGTCCTCTACTTTGGCTTCGGACTACGGCGGTATAGTAAGTGCCCTCATGATCCGAGAAATCGGGTCGTGACAATCACTCAAAAGATAAAGTGCAACACCATTTTATATTCTTTTATTTTGATGAAAGATCTGTAGAACTTTTCAAATTAGATAGAACGGTGATCGTGTGTCCAATACCGTTCATACCAAATTGATGGTAAAAGTTACCTTCGCCTTTTGAAGGATTTTTTGGAGAACCATAGTGTTCTTCCTTTGATTATTTTTAAAATAATGACTTTTTTTACCACATCCACAATATACAACCACAATAAATTATTTATCATCATTCAAATATAACATGTACTTTTTTCACATTCACTCTAAGGAATAGAGCATATTCAATGAGACGGGCTTCACAATTTATCAAGAGCATATCAATTTGCTCAGTCACTAGTATATCATTAAAATATTACGTTGGGACTTGAACCGAATGCCTTACGCATATAATGGCTATATTTTGTGGGGCTTGAACCCAACTACCACAATGATGACTATTTTTATAGTCCCTTCATGTCCATATTTATACATTCGACCACTTGTCTTGTTTCAAAATATTATTTGCCGCTACCACATTCACATAAGAGAATGGAGCAAATTAATTGGACGAATTTCATTACTTTTAATCAAAAGTTATTATTTGGTCTTAGTCATCATTAAATCAACATGGTGCATTGGAACTCAAATGTAATGTCTTACCCATAAAAATATATATCTGGCCATAATTCATTGGGATTCAAACTCAATACCTTATCATTATGGTTCACCGGGACTTCTAAACCGATGTCTTATCCTCGTGGTGTAATTAAATTTAAATCAACCATATTATCTTCAACCAATTCCATAATAATTTTATGACAATAATCTTTGCAAATGAAGCTTAAAACCAATATGAATTTTAGTATATAAAACTTTTTTCCGAAAGAAAATCCTTTGGGACAGAATAGTTTTGTTGATCCAAAGAAAGTAGAGTACTTCTCAATATTCAGTTCGCTTACCATTTAAAAGCATCGACAAAACAAGATTTGCTAGTACAAGTAACATATTCTAATTACAAGAAGTAACTGAGCAGATAGTGAAAAATAAAAGTGCAAAAACAACCAACAATACTGATAAAGTAAATGTGTGTCAATCTAAGAAACCCCAATAAAATTTCTTTTTTTATTTTTGCTAAGCACCAGTCAAAAATTAGATTGCTATCGAATTAATTCTCATTTAAAAGTCATTATGAATTACTAATGTCTAATTGATAGCCACAAAAAGAATATTAACCAAGTTTAAAATTCATAAAATGCACTTCTAGTCTTCTAACATTATGGTGGATTAAAATTCTTTAAACAAGCATAATTTTAAAAAAAATTAAATTTTTTTTTTAATACATCACTTTGAAGAATTACTGTTAAATATTTTTTTTTCATTTATATTTTCGTTTGAGAACTTAAAACATTGGAGATTAAACTGTAGCCTTTCAAATAGTCAGGAAATGATCATCACTGAATACATGTTTTGATACCTTTTTAAAAAAATTATTACTTCACAAATTAACAAGTCTAAAAATACATGAAAAATGACAAGACAGAAGAGAGAAACATACCTTCTCCATAATCTAGTTGTCGAACTAATGTTATCTTTAATTTGTGAGTATCGTACTAATATCGTATTACAATAAGCAAGAAAATAGAAAAGAAATGGGAGATCATGAAAAAAGAGCTTTCTTTTTCTTTTAAGTATATCAAAGTCTACAAATATTTTATGTGTATCCAATACAGACATTTATACATCTATTTATAGATCTACATACCGAAACATCAACGGGTAGTATAAACACGACATTTAATCTTTAAGAATATGAAGAAAATAAATGAAAAGATAATGAGAATGTGAGTATTACTACATATAATAATAAAAAGCAGTGAATAAATTATATTTAGTGGACATCCAATAATTTTACAACACCGGGGAATCAAAATTCTTTTTACAATAACTCATTTTTATACTATATAATTGTGATAGATATATTTTTATATAATAATAATAATATAGTTTCTATACATATCATATAAAAATGCATATCTTATATAAAAATGATACACGTTTAATACAATACAAATACATAGTGATACAACACAATATGTATAACAATCAAATACACAATTTATACAGTTTCTATAATATCTTATGCAGATATATATTTTATGCAACCACTATATTATTTTAATG
The DNA here is from genome assembly GCA_039654485.1 of Withania somnifera. Lineage (NCBI taxonomy): Eukaryota > Viridiplantae > Streptophyta > Magnoliopsida > Solanales > Solanaceae > Withania > Withania somnifera. The sequence continues at coordinate 6,137 of JBDJHY010268309.1, forward strand.
TAAATTCTATGCATTTTTTATAAAATTTATAAACATATTATTAGAATGCGTACCCGCGCGATGAACGATCAAGATTTACTGAAGCACTTTAAATAAACTGTAATTTTGCTTTTTATCCAATGTATACCGATCAAATGCATATGATAAAGATCCCCAATTGTTGCTTACATCAAACTAAGAGATAAGCTAGTACCATTTATTCAATCCAAACATGTTAACAACTAAAAAACAAATTCAGGATATAGAACACTACCGTTAGTAAGCAAATATAAACATATTACTGTTGAGGACCAATAACATTTTATGATACATAATAGTGATTTTCTTGCCCTGTTTATATTTTGATCATGTCATAATTCAATTTTTCAGGTCATCAGGGCACATACATTCCACTGTTGGAGAACCAACCAACAAGCATGCAAATTAATAATAATAAACTAAATGCGGAAGATAGGATATAAGTAAGGAATATGGATAAACTAAAGTATAAAATAAGTCAATGATGCCCCAAAAATCAATATCCAATACAAGAGATACTAAAATAAGAGTACAATGTATGAAATAGAAATACAAAGTCTGTCTCGGAAAATAAGTACATAAATAGATAATAAGGAAGGTAAAGGAGCAGCTCCAGACGCCAGGAGCGATCATCTATCTCAGCAATAGAGTTAAGGATTGAATCAAGAGATCAACACGAGTAACTCATACCCTGATCTGCGCCAAAAAGATGCAGAAGTGTAGTATGATTACCAAAACAATGGGTACCTAGTAGGCATCATAGGCCAACGGGGAGCATATAAGAAATAAAGGTAGTAAATAGACAGATAAAGCAAACCAGTCACAGAATTCAAACAAGGATCACAAACATAGAGAACTAGCTAACAGGATAAAGATAGGTATTATCCTAGATAACTAGCTACAATAAATATGGTTTAGGCAAACAAGAGCAAGAACATACCTAAATCCACGCTCAGCTAAAAGAAATACAAATAAACAACTGAAATGGTGGTATAGCCATAACCTTAAATTAATAGAGATAGGAAGAAGGACTAACTACAACATATATAACCAAAGACATAAAAGGGATCCCACAAGATCAACCAACCACTAACAGTATCTCATAACTGAATGTCTTGTATGAATAACAAGTCCAAACAATGATCAATGTAAACCCTCTGGCACCCCATCCTACCGGAGAGTACAAATAAATCCACCAACCAGAAACAGAGTATGCAAGATGATATGATGCAATGATAGAAAATTAAATTCGTGCTCTCCTACGTTTGACCCACAAGCCAGCCAAGTAGGACCTCATAGAGGGTCGAATCTTGTATACCTCTCTTTCCTCGTATCCCCTTTCTCTAGTCACCCACAAGTCCAAATTGGCAGGGTTCATGGAAGGCTGCAACCCGCGTATAATAACTCATAAAGAATGATTGGTGCAAGGCCATAAATTACAACACATTGCCAATGATAGTTTCTGATCTCCTACCTTCACTGTTAATAAGTGACGGCAAGATTCAAGTCTTGGATCTCTGCCTGCTCTACTATGGTGAATTGTGTGAACCGTCTCATCTAAAACACTTAGATATCATAGAGAAAACACATTTATTTAGTTAATTATATATAAACAGCTAGTACATCGTTGTTGAGTTAGAATACCCCAAACAGTATCATTTGAACACTTGGGAAAAAATGAGAAGAAAGTCAAGCACACCCAAGTGCGTGTGATAACTAAAAATTCACAATTCTAAAGAGTCTCAAATTTTCGTAGAAAGCATGTGGCTCAACAGTTTTAGGATTTAGGCTGAGTTTTTGTTATGTGTATCTTATCCACCATATATAACAATGAACTTTGTCCAACACCATTAAACAAGATAGAAAAAGGCTTAACTTGTAGTTCATGATACAATGGAGCATCTTAGACAAAATGCAATTGAGGTTTTTTCATTGTCCCCTCCATCTATTAGATCAATGCAGATTGCTTCCAGTAATGACTTTAGCCATAATATAGTGTTCAAATCTCAAACTTACCATAGAAATAGAAGCTCTGAAATTGATATAGAAGAAGAGGATGATACATTAATTGCTGATAAAGATCAACCCCTCACCATATTGTTTAAGGTAAATTTTTATCAAACCAGTCTTTCATTTCTCAAAAATATTTCAAAGAATCAAATTATTGATATACATTTATATTTTCGGCTTCTGCCATTTAAATAGCCTTTAAATGCAGTTCACGGATGTTGAGTATGAGGTAAAGATTAGCCAACCTTCCTCCAACAATCTTGTCAAGGAAGTTGTAGGTAGTTTCTTAGTTTGAGCATGACAATTAGCTTTTAACAGGATTTTCCATGCAAAAGAGTTTACCCAAACTTTTTACCAAAGAAAAAAATTTATGGATCATGTAAAATAATAGTAGTACCAAAGATAACATCTTCTATAAAAAATAAAAAAAAATTCTATGAGATTCCATGCGGTCAGAAATTATAGAGACACAAATAGATTCAATAGGAAAGTCATTTCGATCCGATCCATTCTTAGGGTCAAATAAAGAAAAAAAGGATATGGCAGTGACCTAGCATGATAAAGAACTCTCTGAGGGCATGGAATGTCTAAGTTTTTGGTTATATAAACATAAACTACCAAATAACATAAGTAGAATTTAGACCTCTATTGGGTCTATATCAAAATCAATGTCAATAACCACGCACAACCGCAATCAAAACTAGATCTGAAATAGAATCAACATCTAGCACATTGCCGCAACCAAGTCTAGTAATAACTCAACACAATAATTTACTCTTTATTTAACTTTTTTTATCATTAAAACTGGTAAAACATTTTGAAAATGTTCATCTTATCTCAAATATTGAAAACCGGCCTCGCAAGACCATGCAAGGTTTCAAAAATAGCTAAGTTGGTCTCTTGGACATAAAATAGTAAAAATCAATATGTGAAACCAAATTCATGATGATGATATGCTCAATCACAACAATATCACAAAAAGTCCTAAAAACCCTAGCGTAGATATCAGGTGCCTTTCACGTTTGGGGGACCTGGCTACATTCGCGATGAACCCATCTGGGTTGACTTCCGCATTCTCGATCAGTCCACCTCGTTCGGGGAGAGTTAACCTGGACCGGTCTCCCCTTTCTCTTCGTCACGTTGGCACCCACACCACCGCATCCATAGTGGGTTAATATAGTGCCGACCGCGTTCACGGTTAGGTGGCCGCATTTACATAGTCATTCATCTGTTTAGTATATAAGCTAGAAAACTTGAATTTCAGTCATTCTTTATTATTTTTCACTTTCAAAGCTATAAAATCACCATTTTCAATCCTTAGGGGTTTGCATGCGATAGTGTTAACGTCTTTAACTATTATTTTCATATCCATAATAGTTTGAAATGAAGGCTCGGCTTTGAGTTGTTCAGAATAGTGGCGTTGACTCTTTACCAGGTGTTCTACCTGTGGCAATCATTACCATAAGGCATAGAGGGGGAGGTCATAAGCGTCTGTAATCAATATTTCTTCGACTATAGGTATGTTTTCACTATAGTTTCTCCAAATTTCATTTAAATTTTTTTGAATTCTCAAAATTAGTTCTTCACTTAATTTCATTGATTGTAGCTTATATCTTGCTCATCTTCGCTCCAAATTTTTGGTATAAGTTTCCTACAATGTCAGGAACATTTGGTAACTTTTATTCAGAGTTTTGGGATTATGGGCCCACAGGTCTGTTTTAGCCTATATTTTGACTCTATTATAGAATAATTTTATGGGTATCATTTGACTCTTATAACGTTTATATTATTAGTTTGCTAGTTTTATGATAGTTTGAGATTATTGGTGTATTTTTGGAGTTTTTCGGGCCTCTACTCAGTATTTTCTAGCTTATCTTTAGATGTCATGTAGGCTATGGCTTATCGATCTTAGACTTGGATTTATGGAAAATAATTGTAGTAATTATCCATCCTTGGATTGGCTTTCTAGGTTTGGTACCCATCACCATGTCTGCTTTTTTAGCCTACATCTTGGTTACACATTACTGTTACATTCGCGATTATAGTTACCCTATGGACCTGAGTGGTCTTGATTGTCTCTGGAACATCTCTGGAACATAGATGGTGGAATTATTGGTGGAATTATTGGGTCAAATAAGTTCTATCGTCCCTCCACAAGTGTGGATACTCCAACATCTCCAAAAATCTGAGTCTCGAATATTTAATAGATGTTTGTAGGTGTTGTAGGATCC
>JBDJHY010268319.1:0-10395 GCA_039654485.1 Withania somnifera
CAAGTCAATACACTCCTATATTTTAGCTAATATGAATATATTACTACTTATTATTTTTCTATCTTAATTTATATTCTTCATATTTTTTATTTAAAATTATATTTCAGGTGAGCTGTAACGTTATATCTGATCTAATCATTTTTTTTTTATTTATCTCTACCTTTCTTAAATTTATTTATAGCTAATTTTGTATATTTTCAAAATAAGACATTCGTATCTCCTTCTTTTATCTTTGAGGTAAATGTTAAGCCTATGCACACTATCTCCTATTCCATGGTATAATCAAAACTATTTTAAATTTTTTTATTTTCAAAGAAACAAAAAAGTTTATATGAACAATTAACAAGACCGACATTATAACTCCATTGAATGCCAAGAAACACCTTAAGTGCAAACTTACAGTGACAGCACACCACAAAGGCTTGATAAAGCACATACTCGTGGGGGCGTCTTTTGCAATGGAAATATTTTCTTAAAATTAAAAAAGTGTATCAAGTTTTCGTAATGTACGGGGTTTAAATTTTTTTTTAATTATAATAATTTATTATACATAGCTAATTTTATATTTTTGCAAGAGAGAGTTTTTAAAATTCAAATTCATGATCATTTGTGATTTTTGGTCACATGACAATAATTTTATTAATTTTTTTAAATTTAAAAAAAATATTTTATGATAAATGCAGAAAAAATGAATTTACGAAAGTTAATAGCTTTTATGCATGCCTTATATAATCAAGCTTTTCCATTACAAATATTATTTGTTTTACTATTTTTTATTGCTATAGCGAAATATTGAATATAACCTGAAAATTTTATTTAATATTATGTGTTCTATTTTATTTTTTGATTCACCTAAAAAAATATCTTATTTTTTATTTGATAATTTTAAAAAGTAAAATTATTTTTATATCTTTATTATTCAGTTTTATTATAAAAAAGCAATATTTTTTAATAAAAAAATATTTTAATAAATATTTTTATTTTTTTTTTACTTTTTAAACTCTGTGCCCAGTTAAATTAAGAGACATAAAATAAAACGCAGTATAAAAAAAATCGTTATGGATCTATGTTTGACCGCATAGATATAAAACATTATTAAATATTTCCAATGTTATATTATGAACTCAGCTATTATTGTATATTGACTCAAAAGTATTGTAGGAATTAATAAATTTTAAATTTTGAAGTTGTCTAATTACTTCATTTCACAATATTTATCTAGATTATATATGTATATTTTTTTTAGGAGTATTACTTATTTATGTTGGATGTACAAATAAAAATAACACATTGATAATTAAAAAAATCGAAAATCATATAAGTTGCAAGATTTTTTAATGGTATGAAATTGTTTTTAAAAATCATATAGATTTAAGTTAAGATGTGTTCATAGATTGTATCAGCTGATTGAAGTATTTATACATTCAACTCAATTCTTTGAGAGTTAGCTGAGTTCTTCAAGTTAAGAGAAGATGGTGACCATATTTTTGATTTATGTTTTCCTTGACCTCTATCAAGGGACATTTTTAACTTCTATGTTTTTGTGAGAGATCTAAACTAATTTTTGATTGATTCCATCTCAAACACCCAATTTTTTCTTCAGGTGTTATTGTAGCAAGTTTCAAAGTTGAAGTACTTCTCGATTAGCTTGGATTTATGCACAAAGACGACAAAAAATTAGTTAATAAATTCATCTTTAGTTTTCTAGTAAATAACCATGTCAATGTTTTAAAACAACCTCAATTGGTTCTTGAACCTTTCCCTCCAAAATAATGAACCACTTAAGAGATTAATATGACTTTTAAAGCTGAAAATTTATAGTATTCCTTGATTTTCTTGAAACACTTATGTACTTTGATTATTAGTTGTGTCAAAAATGGATTTTCTTGAATAGTATGCTGATATGTTGCCTTATTATATAGCCTTTTTTGTATCTAGGTTGGTGAAACTGTTAGTTCTGTTTTTTTTTAATCTTAATATTGGATCTGCTGCTTGTCAATATTGAGTGGCTTCTTTTCTCCTCTGAGTAGATCTCAAAAATTATTGAAATGTAGAGTACCTACAAAAGAAAACATAGCCAGCTAAAATTTAGCAACTTGGTCTCCTTCCCTCATTTTTTGCTCAATCTGGATCAACCTTAATTGCATCTCATTTTTAATCTTCCTAACTTCCATTCAAATATTTCAAGGAACCTTCCATTCATCATTTAAAACCCTCTTTATGGTCAATGAGTCTATTTTAAGAATGAGTGGTAGATATTAATGTTTTGTGGGGTATTTCATTGCCTTCTTAATGGACTTTGTCTCTATTCATAGGCTAGTGTTGTAAAACATGTTGCTGGTATAACATAGGTTAGATTGACCAAGTTCCCTATGTGAAAAATTCCATAGAATAGGGCATCGGGTTTACTTTTGAGGATCTATCAGTTTTATAGTCAAAGCATTTAGTAGGTGGTATTCTCCAAGTAATAGCAATATAGTAAATCTGAGAGATTTGTTTCTCTATGAATTGCACTGTGTGTGCCTAGTTAATTGGAATGTCTCTTAACTTTGGGTTCTTCATTTTAGATAGTAGTTGTAGGTTTAGATCAATTTCATAGAAAATTTATGCAATTCCATGTTACATCCATACAAATTAGTATTTCTCCACCTCCATATCTGCCACAATATAAAAGTTGGGGCAACTCTCAACATAGTTTTTAATTTACTATTGCAACCAGTCTTCCATTATTTCACCACTGCTTGTTTGACCTAGACAAAAGGATCCTGTATTCCAACAGTAGTTGAGTATCTTTTCCATACTTTTACTTCAAAATTCCTTGATAAAAATATGTTCTCATTATCTACTAAAATCTTTCTCTTTTCATATGCTCTATAGATAAAAAGAGATTTTAAATAGCAATCCATATATGCCCAGATATTAGTAAAACACTAAGACTTGTCTTCCTTGTTTCTTACCTTTCCCATGCACTTTTTATTGAGAATTGTCCGCTTTGTGTCAAGATCCATCAATACTTGTCAAAATCATGAGATATGAAATTAATAGGCAATGTATTGATAGTATGATTCACAAAATATTTTGGCAACTTGGGATCTAAGAATTCTTTCATTCACTTCATAAATAGAAAAATCACAGAAAAAATCAGATGGTATGTTGCTAGATAAAAAATCTAATTTGGTCCAACTATCATGCAAAAAATTGGCATTCGACTTCTACTTTCCCACAAGTTAGCCTCTTTATTTGAATTCCTAACTTCAAATATAGCTTTCCATAGATGAGATCCTCGCCTTCATTGAACCATAGTAGGAATTTATGTCTTGCAATATTTCATCCATACGAAGTAAGACCATAGAGTACTGCTAGTTCTAAACTTCCATCACAGCTTGACAAAGAGTACCTTGCCGACATCAAATAAATATATGACTCCCAAACCCCCTTCTTCCTTTAGGACACATATCTTTAGCCATGAGGACCAATGCTTACTTCTTCCTTCTACTTTATTACTCCAATAGAATTAAGTAATGAGTCTATGAATTTTATTAATAGTATACTTAGTGGGGGTCCATAGATGACAATAGATATGAGGCATGCTAAAGAACACTACTAATTAACACTGTTTTACCTTCAAAAAGAGGAGCTTTCCTTTTCAATTCTGTAGTCTGTCTTTATCTTCTTGATCAAATTATTATAGTAGCTTTTCTTCTTCTTTAAATGAAAAATGAGGCATTCTATGTAGTTAAAAGGAAAGTAAACTCGGATATTGAAAGCAATCTTTTTCGAAGCTATGGATAGAAACTCTTCTGCTATAACAAGAGGTCTGGTAAGAGTGGGTCTCCTTATTTTACTCCTCTAGTGGAATGAAAAAATTCATGTGCCTGTCTATATACTAATATAGAGTACCAGGTTTTGGAAATTAATATCTGAATTATATCGATGAAAATTTCAAAAAATCCTATTTTTTTAAGATTTTCGGTTAGATATAGCTAAGATACTCTGTCATTTGCCTTTTCTAATGTCTGATTTAATAAACATATTTTTTGGTTTGCCTTTTTTCATGATATCAGTTTCTATTTTTTAGCAAGTAATACATTCTTAATGATGCACGTTGCTTTGACAAAGCCTGATTAGTTATTGGAAATCACTCTTGGTAGAATACTTTCTAAACTATCATGAATAATTCTTGAGATCACCTTGTTAATGAAATTGCTAAGTATGATAGGTCTTAAATCTGCAAAAGTCCCGGGTAAAGTTTTTTTCAACAGTAGGATTAAGTTGGTATTAGTGTTGCTCTTGGTAAGGTGTTCTATTGAAAGAAAGACTATATCATTTCCATCACATTAGATTCGATTATTTCTAGTATGTTTGATAGAATACCCCTAACATTGCATTTGACCTACAAGCACTCTCCTTTTTCAAGTTGAAAACTGCCTCCTTGACCTATTCATACTGGGTAGGTTAGATAATGTTTTATTTTCAGATTCTATAATCATATTAGGGATATGATTCAAAATAAAAAAAATTGATGCTTTTTCACCCTTTTTAAACTATTCTTGATAAAATTGAATAGCCTCATATGCTATTAGTCCTTCTTCCTCTAACCAAGTAGCCATTCACTTGTAGCTCTTTTCTTCTCCCTTTATCTAGATGGTGAAAAAAGCTAGTATTCTTGTTTTCTTTTGAGAACCAAGTAAGCCCTAATTCTGTCTCCAATATTCTTCTTCAAAATGCAAATACTGCTTCACATTTGTTAGCCTTTTGTAAAATAAATATATTTTTGGTTAAAGCGTCTTCTTCAAATAATTATTTTTTGAGCTTCACATCCTCTTTTATTATGAAAAGTAGTTGTAAACTGTCCCCAAAGGTGTCTTTTCTCCATCTAGATAGAACCTTTTTTATATGCTTAACTTTATGGTTAAACTTATAAGCATAGTTTTTAGATACATTTGTATTCCACTCTTTTACAATATTACTAAGTTTTCATGCTCAATGCAAAAGATTGTCGTAGTTTTGTAGGAGTTCACTTCTCATCTTCATCATAGCAGGTTATTGACCTTCAAAGCGAGAAATAAGGTGTTGTAGCAGCAATTGGCATTTGGTCAGAGATTGTCATAGTGGACCATTTCGCACTGTAGCGGTATCTCTATAGCGGGTCATGGATTTCTATGACGGTGTCAAATAGTTGAGTTACTATAATAAAAGGGGCTTTTTTGGGATTTGTTCATTCATGACCTAACTTAAGGACTCTGAGCTCTCTTAGGCCTATTTTCAAGGTCCCAAGATGGTTTCTAATGCTAAGGTAAGTCTCCCAAGCCCTCTATAATCCTTTTCATCTTAGAAATCTATGATTTGTTCTTGATAAAAAGTGATGGTTTGGAAGCCCTAGGTATGGGTTTTGGGGAGGATGGTTATGTGTAGATTGGGTATCTCTTAGAATTTTTATTATTGAGTTGAATCAATAATTTTATCATAGATTAATGCTAGAAAACCGTGTGAGTGAAAGATGTCGATGATATTATGGTCGAATAACCTTTGGTTGAGCCTTGGGCCATTGAAAAAGAGTAGAAATATGTTTGATTCCTTGTTGCTTATTTTGGTTAGCTGGAAGCTTATTTATGATTTATTTGTTGTAAGTACTCGGAAAGGGGAAATCTTTATCCAAGGGAAAGGCCACAACTCATTGATTTGATTTTCATCGCTTGATCGAGGTAGGTTAAGGTCTAAATGGTAGTTTAGACTCCTATTAGTGACTTGTAGACCTTAAATGATGATCTGTGACTTACTCTTCATGCTTAGTTGTGGTTTCAATTATCTTCTGCATTTATTTATTATGTTGTTACTTTAATGATACTTTGATAACGAAGGGCTTGATAACAAAAGTGTTAATAAGAGGCCTTGAAACAAATATGGCTCTTGGGTAGCCTCTAAAAGTTGTTCAAAAATAAAAGACGAATTACAAATGAAAGTGGAAATATTATAATGTAGTAATGGTCTGATGGGAAATGGTTTTGGATATTGTGATATGATTATTATGCAATGGCTAATAAGAAATTGTTTTGGCATTGTGATATGACATTTGGTAAGTTTGGGTGTCACGTTGGTTATAGTACATGAACGGTAAAGTTCCTTGCAAGTTTTGACTAGATGGAAAAAATAACACATGTTAGCATGTGTGTACAAGATAATAATAATAAAGAAAAATGATGAAAAGTAATCTAAAAAGATAACAAGTCCCTAAAATAGAATTGATGTGGAATCCAATTATTGATCATTGTGTTGCTTCATTGTGTTGTCTTATCTCTCATTGAAGTCGACAACGTGAATTATTTTGAAACTCGGTAAAAATAAAAATACTCAAAAGAATTTCAATACCATGTGTGCTTATTATTTTCAAAATAAGACTACATAGTTCTTCTAAATCCTTCTACTTACAACAAACATCAACAATAAAATCCTAAACAAAATGGTTCTAATAGGATAAAATACATAAGGAAAAAGAAACACAACAAGAAAAACCTTCAAGTGGCAGCTAGCCCTACTCCCATAAAAAAGAACTGTGAATTATACTTAATGCACTAAACAAAACCCTAAAAATATAAAGCAAGGAGTAGAGCTTATCTACAACACCCTAGGCACCAGTATCACGATACTAAAAGTTAGCACCAACAGTGGCTAGCACACTCAATATTATGGGCTCACCGAAAGATTCATCGCCCATAGAGAAAATTACAGTGCTAGATGATACCTCAAAAACAACAATCTTATAGGTCTGAATATTAATGAACAAAATTGTGATAGTAGCAGGAACAATGGTGGCAGTTACTAGTATCTCTAAACTGATTGAGGGTGGCAAAGGTATATTACAAGAGGAGGAACCTACTCTTAAATCTTCCTGCTCCTACTTATACTCAAGTTTCAACAACCTCATCGCATCCCTAGTCTCTTTGTCAGATCTTAAGGACTTTTATCTCCTTATTCATATATGCACTTTCCCTTGGAAAGTGCTGTAACTATAAACAAATAAAACATTAGAGTGGTTGCCACCTTTCTATCAGAAAATGTATCAATGAGACTGAGGCAACTAGAGGCGGGGCCATAGAAACTAGTCTAGCAGAAAGTCTGGCAACATCAGCATTCGGTACTTCTAACTTAGTGAGCATAGTCCCCAACTCAGATACTTTAAGTTGATCTAGCCTTTTTGTGATATCATCCTCCAGGCAATCAATCCTAGCATGAATCAAATCCATCAAAGCCTTATTCTCAACCTGAACCTAGTCTTAGAGGCCTTCATCTCTCTTTACACTACTAGAACTACCTGCCTAATAAGCTTATCTAGCTCCACTATTGTGTCATGCTTCTTGTCCACCAATTTTATGAAAAACTTGTATATGATCTAAAATCCCAAACAAAAGATACAATAGAAGTGGATGAAGTGGTAATGGGTGCAACTGCAGGTGATGCAACCTTTCCCTTGACATGCTACATAGCTATATCAATAGTAGGGGTATTTATGGGTGCAATAACGGTAGGGATCTCGAGTTGTGCAACTCTACTCAACAACTGTGCTGTAATAGCCGCACTAGGAACAAATAGAAGGACTCTAGATTGAGATACTGGGTTTGCTACATCCCTTATCAATGACACTTTCCTCACCTCAATCTTTCGGTCTTATGGTATCTAAAGGGTACCAAACTTGGTCTGAGCAACTTTTGGATCAAACATCGGAAGGGAATGCTTGTAGTGTCATATATATCAATTTATTATATCTCCATGGCAATTATCTGAGTTATATTTAAAGCATATTGGGACATGATGCTTGCTACTAGTACTGCTCACTTTGGACCTAAGGTATTGTCATTGGCTGTTAGACTTAATCTGGTTCTTACAACTATCTACCAAAAGTTATAGGGAAGCACAAAGAGGCCTTGTTAATCTTTTCTTGTGGGTCTTTCACCTACACTGCCTCAAAATTAGCCACAACTATCTTGCTTGCAATCGAACCCATAATATAAGCCCGACAAACAAGATTACCCATCCTATTATTATCAGTCACCAAGTGTATCCGGTACTCATACTCGACAATATGTGCAGAAGACTCATACCTGGATCATACAAGATCCTTTGGATGGTGTACTCGGAGATGTCCACCATTTTCCCATTTTCTCTAACACTGTCAAGATGTTGCATCAGTACAAGTTCCTTATTCATCTTAATAGACATACTACCTATGGAGTTTAGCATGGTGACAACATATGAGGCATAGAACTCCCAAATAGAATCAGCTCCATAATATCCTTGAAATCGAGTTATCCACCTAAATCGATACCTATCAAAAAGATTTTTTATTTTGAGCTCAACCCAAAATTATCATAATGAATCTGGGCTTCATCATCGATTCCCATTCTCGGGTGACCACTAGCTTTGTGGAAGTACCCACATTGAAATTTTTATGTAACCTTAGAAACTCCTAGTGACTCCTGACAAAGCTAGCCAATGCTCTTTATGTTGTGGGCTCTAACTCGTATTGTCGAACAAATTCTATGAGTTGTGTTCACGATCAGTTTCATGCCCGGGATCATCTTTCTCTTTCTCTGACCCACTTATCTTATCATTCCTTTCTTTGTCTCCCTCATCACCTTTAGCTCCATTGTTTGAATTCTGTTCATTGGACTCTTCCTCAACAACTGAAGCTTCCTGGCCCTCTTCAGACCAGGGTGAGGGTGCTACCACACGAACTTCAACCTTGGTTGTGAATTTGGGCATTATTTGGTAGGGTTTATATGGATCAATAGTACCTCGATGTTTTACTTCCGACCCACAAGAGGATGCACTATCAGACTCAGAGTAATCCTTCTTCTCGTGTACATGGTTAGAATAAATAGTAGGTTGAAATGTGGGTTAGAGGGTTGATTTCTTTCACATTAGTTTTGGTGCCATGGTAATTGTAGAGGAATTTTTAGACCTAAAATAGAAAAAATAAGCAAAACAAAATATACATGGTGCTACAGTGCCACAGGGTCCCTGAGCCGTATGGTAAACTTATGGCTCATAGGTTGTTTCATCTGGTTTCACTTGGTTGCAGATATATAAGTCATGTATGCAATACGGTCTACCATACTACCCACGAGGATATACCATGGTCTGTTTTTCCTTTCATATGATTAACTCAAGCATCATATTTCTTCAAGTGTAGATCCATGAGTTTTCGTATGGCTCGTGAGGAAATCCTATGGCTCGTATGATTGCTCGTACAACTTAACCTTGCCATTCACATTTCACATATATAATTATACAATTGTATTGAGTCAGGAGTTGTTCAAACCTCTTTAAATTGATTGTAAGGGGTGATTCCTAAGGCCGTACTGATTTCAAAAGCTTTTAACTCCCAATAAGCATTTATCACATTAATACGATCATTAGATGCACAAAATATGATAAGCCATCATAATAACATTTAACCGCAAATATGGTCTACTCTAACTTCACCAAATATCAAGTTATAGGATATGTTAGGAGGCTAGTGGGAAAAACAACTTGTATTTCTTTTCCAAAGTTCCATAAGTTGAAAAGCACGTAGCCTCAAAGGGTGCAGAACACCCGGGTCGACAATCCATGCAGTATAACATCATTTTCAATAGTTTTAGGCATAATTTAACATATAGGGCACCAAGTTCAGATTTAAAACTCTCCTCTATAGAAATTCAATAAACAGTATAAAATATTACAAGACTCTTCCCATCACACTAACAAATATAGAACAATATAAAAAATGAAGCATATGATTCAACCCCTATAAATTTACACCAAATTCTTCATTAATCTTTTATAGAAAAATCCAATCCTAACACGATATTAATAAAATTACAGTCAAAGAAAATACTAAGCTTTGAAAATAGCGTGGTTTCAATCATGGGTAGTTGATTTTAATGGAGTAAATAGTGTTTATAGGAATGACTGGCGCAATAATTAGGAGTGAATTATGAGAGTTAGCATCATTAATGGATGTGTAATGGGAGAGGGAGTTTCAAATGGTTTGGTTGAAAATAAGTGTACCAATATGAGATAAAATAGGTATAAAACCCTTTCTAATTTAAGACATGGCGATTAGGTCAATTCTAGGTTGGATTTCAAATTTCTGACTGACTAAGACCCGAGTCCCAAATTATGATCCATCGGTCAAGCACATAGTCTGTATGAACAATTATATAATCTCATAACTTACATGAGGTCTATGACGAGCGCAATGATCCATGTTGATATGATATGGTTTGTACGAAAGTCGTGGACCCTTGCTTTATATTCCTTACTATTTACCACGATAGGTCCCCTAAGTCATATGATGCATTGGTAGGCGCTGATCGTAGGCAGTTTTACCTGCCAAAAAGCCTATGGTACTTC